>JAJOOD010017663.1:0-41226 GCA_029582525.1 Solanum tacnaense | reverse complement strand
GCATCGACATATGCATTATATATATATATATATATATATATATATATATATATATAAAGAGAGAGGGAGGAGGGGTGATTTGGTTTAATTTTTTTATTACTTTTTACTTGAATTACAATTAAATTAAATTATCGATTTTCAAAATTCAAATTCAAATCAAACTAATAAAATGTCATTTTCAATTTGATTTTAATTTTAGTTTGGTGATTTTACAATTTTCCACAAACATCCTTAGAAGTGGGTGAAGAAAACCTGATGTGAATTAACCACTTTTAATTATACCAATAAAAATAGAACTTTTTACCTTGTAAATGATCTTCTTTTTATTTCTTTTTAAAGCAATAGTGAATCTGTCACTTCATAGAGTATTCACACAATTAAGTAGCTCAATTATTTTTAAAAAGGATATCGTCAAGAAATGCATCAAACTATTTATTTCATGAGTTTAAGTCACAATCTTTAATAGAGAAGAGTTCATTTTATTAAAATACCCTAAGAGAAGAAAAAATACATCATAAAATGACCACAAATTAAAGGACAAATCAACCCATAAAAAAACTTAAATATCGAAACAAATGGACTTAACCGACAAACAAAAATTAAATAAAACAAGATTTGATAAACTCTTCTCCAATGACTCAATGACCTATCCTTCACATCATCTTTTAGCAGCAACAACCTTCTTCACTTTTTGAATTAGAGACCTGTCTATTTTGTGAGAATTTTTAGAGGAATCATAAAAAAATTGTTTGCCATTTGGGGAATAAGCAAGAATGACAACCTGTTCTCCTGTTATAAGTGATTGTTTACGTGATTTCTTGACAAGATTGCCATTTCCATTTTGAAAGTTGCCTCTGTCATCATTGTCTCAGTATCTTGTCAGCGTATAATTTTAGTTTTTGTCCTTATAAAAACTTTTGGAAAAAAGCTGGTTTAATTGAATAAGCTTGAAAAACATAAAGAAGAAACTCACACAATTTATAGGCGATAATTAATTTTTTTTACTTCGTGGCTAAGTTAAGTCTATAAATGAATTGTATAATATGTAGTTTTTCAAGAGATTTACGTTCCTTAAAATACATTCTTACTCCAATTTTGATGGTACATGAGTTACTTTTTTTTCATTCAAGTATTTCAAAAGATTTACAATCCTTAAAATATATTTTGACTCCAATTTTGAACTGTACATGAGTTACATTTTTTTCCATTCAAGTGTCTCAAGAGATTTAGAGGGTTGGCTTAAAGTTGGTCAAACCTACTTTTAAGTCGATTTTTGACTTCTTAAAGTGTTTGGAAAAATATAAAAAAAAAAAACTTAAAATAAGTCAAAAATGAGTTAGGAAGTGTTTGACTAGGTAAAAACTGAGTTAAAATAAGTTTAAAATGACTTAAAATAAGTCAAAAACCAAAAATAGATCCCCCCCTACTTTTTATTTTTTTTACTTAAAAATCATTCAAGTTTAACTTTTTATTTTTTACTTATAAGCTACTTTTTAAGCCAATCCAAACGCGCTCTTAAAATACATATTGACTCCAACTTTGATGGTACATGAGTTACATTTTTTCCATTCAAGTGTTTCAAGAGATTTACAATCCTTAAAATACAATTTAACTTCAATTTTGATGGTACATGAGTTACATTTTTTCCATTCAAGTGTTTCAAGAGATTTATGATCCTTAAAATTCATTTTGTTTCTTTTTGTTATAGATGTATTGAGTAAAATTTTTGTTTCTTATATATGAATGTACACGTTTTAGTTATTAATCATAAAATTCATATTAATTGTAATCTAATTGTGTAAATAACGAAATGCTAATTGTTTGTCAAAAAATTGCGGAGGTTATAACTGTCACAAAATGAATGTATTAAGAATTTGATAAATTAACTAACAAAGGTTTATAACCACCCTAAAAACCTTCAAAAAAAACACCGCAAAGCGATCGCAATATATGTAACCGTAGGACTTATGAAAACTACCGCAACAATGATTTGTGAGGGTTATAAAACTATATATTTTTAAATGCGGCTTCGCAGATAAACACCAAATTTATATTTAAAATGTGGTTTCACTATTTTCAATTTTCTCATATTAAACCTATCAACAATGAAGTAAAGTCAAAAGGTCAAGAGTAGACCTTAAAGATATATTTATATGCTTAAAAGAGTTAATATCTTAAAAAGTCACTCAACTTTAATAATTTATCTAATTAAATCATAAAACTTTATTTTGTATCAATAAATTCACTCAACTTGAATTTTATATCAATAAAATCACTTAACTTAATTTATTATTAAAAAATATATCACCATCCATTTCCTCTTCTAAATCAAGGTTTTAGTCACCGAATCACTGTAACCATCACAAAAATAATACAAAACCATTATCAAATTCGGAGAAGAAGTTACAGTTCAGCTGAGTAATAGAAAGAACAAAAATGGATGAAAATTTAATATATTTGAAAAATTAAAACTAATATTCAGGGGCAAAAAAAATTGATTTTTTAAGGAGAATTCATAAATAAATCGAGATGTTTGTTAGCATCACCCAAAAGCATCAATAGAAATTCAATCGAAGATATTGAACTTGATGTACACTTGTTGCACAAGGGTATTTAGGATTTTAGAAGGATGGGTGCACTATTCTGAAAAGATACATCTAATATATAAATTTGGTCGGTTTGACATTTACGTTCTTAACATTAAACTGTTAAATTTTAAAAATTATAGGTCTAACATATATAATACTACTAGTTTTAAATTTCAATATACACATTTGATTTATTATATAAAATTTTTAACGTGCTAAGTTTTTTTAGGAATTTCCAATATTACACACTTGAAAATTTTGAAAGATTAAAGCAAAAAAACGAAAGAAAAATTGATTGAAACGCCAAAAGTATTATCGATAACCACTTGGAGGGATGTTACTAACAAAAATAAGATGGATATATAAGATTTAAATTTCTATCTGTACTTAGAGAGGTGCACCCACATCATCATATTTATATATGTTACTTTAAACGTGAATTTACACCTTTATATTTAAATACTTAAAAAAAATATAACACTACTATATAAATCTAGAGAGGGGAGTATGGATTCACGTGAACCCATAGAACCTCCTCTAGATACGCCTCTAACTGTCCAAATTTCGTATTATCGACAGTTTTCTTTCCTCCACTTTTCAGCCATCAGAATTTAAATTGAATCTAATAGAAAAATAATTATTGTTATTGCCCCGCTATTGCTACGATAAGACAGAGGATTTTTGCTAATACCATAATATAGTTTTCACTAATTAAGTTTATCAGTAAAAGAAAAATTGATAAGTTTTCTTTAATTTTATATATTTATAAAGTTTATATTTATATGGCATAAAAATAATTTTTTTTGCTTTGTCAACTTTTTTAATGATAAATTTGGTTGAGTGATTTTATTGATATAAAAATCAAAGTTGAGTGATTTTATTGATACAAAATAAAATTCAATGACTTTACTAGATAAATTATCAAGGTTGAGTGACCTTTTGAGATATTAATTTTATGCTAAAACGATGTAACAGACAAATCGATTAACAATAGATGCTTACAAACTTCACAAGTCAATTCGATTAATTAAGGAGATTCTTACCTTAGATAAGTTGGAGATTCACCAAAATTGAAAGAATGAACTTATCACAAAGATGCTCGATTGATGTAATTTTAGGGAGAAAATAAAATATAGTTAATAAGTCATAAAGTAAACTAAAATAAAATGAAAATGAGAAGGAACAAAGATATTATAAAGAATGTTAATGTTTAGAGAATTAAAGAGAACATCTAGGGAATAAAGAATATCACCAGTGACTATAAGTAGAACTCACGTATTAGTTAAACGTGAAATTTTCTTCCGCATTACTATTAATATAAAAGCGGTTGGGAGCATATAGTTGTTCGTTGATATGCTTATTTTTAATTGAGGGTTTTTTGAAAATTCATTATTTTCTCAATTTCAATTTTTTTATTTTATTTTTCTTTTCGATATGTCATATATTAGAAAAGTACATAAAAGTATTATTAATCACAATAATTTATAACTTAAAATATGTTAACTATATAGAGGCGACTACTGACTAGAAGTAAACAATTCATCGACATGCCTTCTAGCTGAGGATATTTCTGAAAAATTAGTACTCTATCTATTTCAATTTATATATCATATTTATTTTGGTCTATTATATGTTTGAAAGTCACGTAAAAGTACTATAAATAATAATAATTAACTTAAAATATTTAAAAATTAAATAAAAATTTGGTTGACTTTCAAAATTCTACGAGTGCCACATAAATTGGACAAAGAAAATAACAATACTATTTAAAAATTATGTAAAGAGTACTATAAATCACAATAATTAGTAACTTAAAATATTTAAAGAACATAAAAAATTGTGAGTACTCTCGAAATTCTATTTGTGCCACATAAATTGGGATCAGCAATCTGAACACCGTCAAGTGCCTCAGCTTGATGTGACGATCCAATACCTTGTAAGCCTGACTGGAGTCGTCTTACATCGTTTTAAGAGCCTCGACCATAGACTCTACCCTTGTGTGTCCCCCTTACCACTTTTTCTGTCCAAATTTGGCTGGACAGTTAAGGTGTCATTTGGACTGAACTATCTAGATTCTCATTGACGTACTGGTTAAACTCATTCTACATATTAAATATAAAAATTGACATCAATATATATACATATCATAAATATATTCACTATTAATAGATATTATTCATATTAAATAACTTACAAAAGTTCGTTCGGCCCTTTCCTCCACCCACACATCCGGATCTGACTCAGTTTCTTTCTTCTTCACATAAGTCTTCTTGAAAACCTCTGGTACAAGAGGAGTGCGCCCCATTTCTTTTTCCAATAAATAAAAATGAAATTTATATTATAACAATATTAATCAACTAATTATTTATTTAAAAGTTTGAATTTGAATTAGAACTTACCATCTCTCTTGTAATTGTTCCAACGTCACCTCCAGTGTGCAATGAGCCACCCTTAAGACTGCCTCTAGCCTTTTTGGCTTGTTCGGACATCGCCCTGAACTTATCTGTGTTCCAATATTGATGCAATTCATCATACACATGAGGCAACATCTAACCCGGACACTAATCAGTATCCCGAGATTTCTTTAGCCAGCTAGACAGTCTCGGGGATGCCCTCCTCTCAAATGTGATCGCAATGACCATATTAAACCTCGATTCCCAAGTACACATAGTCTGAAAAAAATGAATAACGTTACATAATTAAAAAAAAGTAAAGGACACTAAAATTAATAAACTTAACTAAAAAATTATTTGCCTTAAATTCATTACACATCACCTGACGTATAGTGTTTGGGATCTCTCTCCAAGAGTGATAAGCCTGTGTAAAAAGCCTTCTCACAGAGTCTTTTAAAGCCCGGACAACATCCTTCACAGGATACCACCTGCAAAACACATAACAAACATGTTAGTTCATGAATAATATATTAAAAATACTCAAATAAGTAAAATAAAGTAACAAATAGATAACAAAACAAACTTACGATGACCCATCCGGCTCAATCATGACTCTGCCAATTCTGTCCCTCTATCTCGGTGCTAGAGCAGACGTCTCATAGTAGGTGTAGGTATAGGTGTAGATGATACACCAATCAGCTTTGTCTCTACGCAATGGATATGGAGCATAATATACTAGTTTATCATTTTGTGCAATGATGAATGGATCATAACTTCTATATTTTCTGGTGTGCTTAATTTCGATTATATTATGTTGTTGGTCCACTTTTGTGCCTCTGTGTGATGGGTCAAACCACTTACACCGAAATAATACGATCTTCTTTTTAGGCCAACCTGAATATCTTACTTCAATAATCTCATAAATGACACCATAATATTCAATAGTTTGGCCAGTACCATCAACATCACCTTGTATGAAGACACCACTATTGTTTGTTTTCTTATTCCTATAAACTTCTTCAGTTTGAAACTTAAAACCATTGACACAATACTTATCATTGTATGAATTTGAGATTCAGGTCCAAGTGAAACTTTTTTCACTAATTGCAAATGTTCGACATTTGAGTATTCATCGCAAACCTATATATTGTTGTTTAAAATAATATAATTTAGTATAACATGAATACATTATTAAATACTTATTGATTCAATGTAATCTTGCACACTTACATATTCTGTTAGCCATTTGGAAAATTCCGTATAGATGGCTTCATTACCCCATGTGTTTACGAACAAACTAATCATTGTACATTCATATATTTTGTTAGTTAATATATTTTTGAACATTTATCAGTATGCATGTAATTTAATAATATTTTATTAACACTTACTTGAGATATGGTTGAATCTCTAGACAATTAAGCAAATATGTGTCACGACTGATTGCATTTCCATACTAGTGAAGCTTCGCTTCCCACGTTTTTTTAGATCCTTGACTATTTTGATTAAAAATTGATATCGGTGGAAATAAAGGATCAATATCACCTTCATTTTCTCGATTGGGCCTATTTCTCCTACATGACACATCATTCTCAAAGTAATAAGAATAAAAATCACCAGTTTCTCTACCAATATGACCTTGAACAACTGATCCTTCTATCTTTCCCCTTAGCTTAATTGTTCGCTTGGAACTGCCAATTTTTCTTCATGTACATATCTATATATGTTAAAAAGGAAAGAAAAACTTAATGATTAACTATTTTACTTAGTGAATATTTCAGTGCTACCTCTCAAATGGATACATCCATCTTGTTTGAACTGGACCTTCGAGGCGGGCCTCTTGTACAAGGTGAATTGGAAGATGCTCCATCACATCAAAGAAACCACATGGAAAGATCTTCTCCAACTTAGAAGTAATAACAGGAACATTTTCTTCCATCATGTCTAAACTACTCTCCAACAACTTTTCAGAACACAAATCTTTAAAGAAAAGACTTCTCTTTGATTGGTTTCCATATCCTTTCGGGTAGATGGCTAAAAGCGAAAGGAATTAAAGTTTCCATGAATACATGAAAATAATGACTTTTCATACCTATCAATTTTTCTTCATTTATATTTGCCCGCTTTCCTAAATTCAAAGCATAGCCCTCCGGCATCCTCAAATTTTTAACCCACTCACAAATTTCACGTTTCTCATCCAATGTAAATGAAAAATTGGCTTTAGGCTTAACTATTTTACCATTTTGTAATTCCTGCATCCATAACTCTCTTCTCCTACAATATTCCTTTATGTTCATTCTAAATTTTGGATTGTCTTTTGTCTTGCCCTTAACATCCATCATTGTGTTAAACAAATTGTCAAAATAATTTTTTTCAATGTGCATCACATCAAGATTATGTCGTAGCAGATTATCCTTCCAATACGGCAACTCCCAAAATATGCTTTGTTTGGTCCAATTATGTTCAACACCATATCCAGGAAGTCTAGAAGGTGAAGCTTCTGTAACTTTAGGTAATTGAGAAACTCTCTCCCAAATTTGATGCCCTGTGAGTAATGGAGGTGGGGGGTCACTTTCAATCTTATTTTTCCTGAATGCATTTTTCATCTTTCTAAACTCATGGTCCATTGGCAAGAACTGACAATGACAATCAAACCATGTATTTTTTTTGCCATGCTTTAAAGTGAAAGCCTTACTATTTTCCATACAATACTGACATGCTAGCCTTCCAGCTGTCATCCAACCAGACAACATCTCATATGCAGAAAAATCATTAATAGTCCACATTAAAGAAGCACACATCACGAAATTCTGCTTAGTTGATATATCATAAGTCAAAATGCCTTCAAACCACAATTGTTTGAGCTCATCTATCAACGGTTGTAGATAGACATCAATGAAACTTTTTGAATCACTGGGACCTAGAATAACACAACTTAGAAAGATGTAGGGACTGGTCATGCACATTTCAGGAGGAAGATTATACGGAGTAAGAAATACCGACCAACATGAATAAGGCAAAGCAGCATTAGAGAATGGTGTGAAGCCATCTGCACACAACCCCAATATAACATTTCTTGGTTCACTAGCAAAATCAGGATATGCATTATCAAAATGTTTCCATGCTTCACCATCATATGGATGAGGCAAGACACCTGGCGGCCTTCTATATTCACGATGCCATCTCATATGTGGGGCAAACCTCATCGATGCATACAACCTCTTTAACCTAGGAATAAGAGATAGATAATGCATCGCCTTAACTGGGACCATCTTTTCAGCTGGAGTCCTCTTATAACGAGCATGTCCACAAAACTTACAATTTTCTAATTCACTATTAGTCCTGTAAAACAACATGCAGCCATTAACACAACAATGAATTCTATCATACGTCAATCCTAACTTGGAAACCAAACGCTTTGCCTGATAGAAGTTCTTAGGTATGTTAAAGTCCGGATTAATTAGTTCACCCAAAAGATCAACCATTGAGTCCATAGCCGCATTAGAAACATTCCAATCTGATTTAATATTCATTAATCTAACCGCAACTGACAAGGAAGAATGCGGACTCCCTTCACATAGTAGACGACTAGACTCTTCTAATTGATCATAGAAGTGTCTTGCTTCTTCATTAGGAGCTTCATCAAAATATTGTTCGGGTTCCATCCCACCCTTGAACCCCGAAAACATCATTGATCATTTCATGAATCCTATCATCATGTTCAACCCTAATTTGGCCATGTGGTGAAAGCATATTATATTCATCCACACACATTGAATTATAAAACATACCATTCAATCCATCTCTTTCTCCATGATCAATCCATACAAAATATCTAGGTTTACATCCATTACGGTACAAATGAACCATGATTGTATCTGGTTCAAAAAAATTTAAGCACCTACATGCACTACAAGGACACCTAACTAATCTATTATTCTTGAAAATATCAAGTGTCATTGTATGTTCAATAAAATCTCTATACCGTCAATAATCTTAGGTTTCAAACCAGCTCAGTTTCATAATGCTTATTATACATCCACAAACGATGATCCATCTACAAAAATATGGATATTCAATTATATATTATAAATTAAATTTAATAATAATTTTACTACATTAAACAAATTTATATTGTTAATATGTATTTATAATTACTTAATAATTATATATATTATTACTTATATATCTAATTAATTAGTTCATAAATTTTAATTAAGTTTAAGAGTTCAAATAATTAATTATATTAATTCTAATTAAGTTTAAGTTATTATAAATTAAGTTCAAAGTTCTAATTAAGTTTAATTATTAAGTTCTAATTAATTAAGGTCATTAAGAATTAGTTATATTCAAGTTCAATTCAAGTTCTAAGTTCAAGTTCAAGTTCTAATTTCAAGTTCAAGTTCTAAGTTCAAGTTCAAATTCTAAATTCAAGTTTATATCAAAGTTCTAAAATTAGTTATATTCAAGTACTTCTAAGTATAAGTTCAAGTTCTAAATTCAACTTCATATATATCTAATTTCTAAACTTAGTTATATATAAACTTCTAATACAAGAATTAGTTATATTCAAGTTCTAATTAAATTCAAGTTCATATTCAATTTCTAAAATTAGTTATATATAAACTTCTAATCCAAGAATTAATTATATTCAAGTTTCAAGTTCAAATTCAAGTTCTAAATTCAATTCATATCTAATATATAAAATTAGTTATATATAAACTTCTAATCCAACAATTAGTTATATATATTCAAGTTCTAATTAAAAAAAATACCCTCATATATTCATGACATTCAAACATTCATCCTATATACTCATGACATTCAAACATTCAAACTTCATCAATTACTAACTTCTAACTTCAAATTAACAATTTACTAACTAACAATCATCAAATTAAAAAAAAATCCCAATTCACAATCAAATTAAATATTTTCAAATTCAAACTAGTACCCAAATCCTAAAAACCCTAATTCATTCACTATCAAACACAATCAATCATTCAATAAAATACAAATCCAATAAACTAATTAACAAAATCAAATATAACTCAGATTGAAAAAACTTAAAACTAAATTGATAACAGCCTAACCTTAAATTAAATTGGAGAAAGAGACGGGGACAGCGGAGAGGTCGGCAAAGAGGCGGCGGCGTCGATCGCGTCTGCTTAGAGAGAAGGAAGAGAGAAGGAAGAGAAGGAAAATGAGGAAAAATTGTGTTTGTGTATTTCAGATATTTAATGAAAAGCGACGGACGACATCTCCCTGTCCGTCGCTTTTCTTTTAAATAGTTGACCAACATTTTGACCGAAAAGCAACGGACTAAGAGACATTGTACATCACTTTTCTAAAATATTTGACCATATATTTTGACCAAGAAGCGACGGACATAAAGATGTCGTCCGTCGCTTTAATAAAAAAATAGTTAACAAATTCTAATTAATTAAAAACGACGGACGGCGTGGTTAAATTTTAATTTATATATAATTATTTTTAATAAAAAGCGACGGACGGCGTCTCTATCTATATTAAATAATTAATTAATTATATGTATATATATGGCGCAAAAATCCGCGAAAAATAGCAACGGACTAAGAGATGTCGTCTGTCGCTTTTTGTAAAATAATTTTATAAATGATTATTTTTATTAAAAAGCGACGGAAAGTGTGGCAAACTGCGTCGCTTTTCGGTGCGACGCTGTCCATCGTTTTTCTGTCCGTTGTTTTTTAACAATTTTTTAGTAGTGACCTCTTTAGTCCTTCTCTAATCTAACAATAACTTTTCCAAACATATATATTAAATAGTTGATAGAACTCAATCTTTGCATTAGAGAGCACATTTAGCTGAAGAATGCAAAAGATCAGAAACAATCAACACTCATTGAAGAGCAATGTCAGAAATACTCTAATTTTTCTCTAAGATTGAATTAGTTTGGAGTGAAAAAATAAAGAAAGAGCACAATATTCGAAAGAAGAAGAAGAAGAAGAACTTGAAGAAATAATGTCAGTTGGGCACAAGCAAGTCTAGGTATAAATTTGTTGATTTTGAAAATTATGATTCAGTCCCTATTAATATTAATATGGAGGAATTGAAGAAAATGATTCAAAATATGTTGATTTTGCAATTATGTATTGAATTTTATATTTTATTTCTCTAATTTGAGTTTGTAAAATTAGTGATAAGCAATTTTTGTACCCTTATAAATTTTGAATTTTTAAATTTTACTGTGCAATCAATCATTAATAAAGTCAAAGGCTCATTGTTTATTTGCATTTCTATTCCATAAATATATCTTGTTTGAAGCATTGAATTAAATAATTTAAATATAGAGAAACGACATAAAGTCACCACTGAAGTTGTTCCGAATTTTCAAAAAGATACATTTAACTTTGCGGGCGTCCTATTACCCCACAAAAGTAATGAATATCTTTATAATAGGACCATTTTAACTTTGCGTGAGCATCACCTGGTATTGAATATATTTATTTTCTTTTCTTTTGTTTTCCATTTCTCAGTTTTCCATGTCTCTTCGGTTTCTTGTTCAAGTGATAATAGAGTGGAGATGATCTGCCTTATTTTTTATGATTCTTGGTCAAAATCCTTGGAGGAATAGCTGAGTAAACAAGGAATTGAAGGTTAACAAGTTAAGGGTTTCTTACATCATATAAAAAAATCAAATTCTAAGAAGAAATTAAGGCCTTATCACAAAAATATCTTGATTTCTCAAAACTAAATAAAATTAAGAAGAAAATAAACCTTGAATAATTTCAAATTAAGTTTTTCGATTGAAAATTAAAAACGAAAAGCTTTTGGGGAAGATGATGACTTCATCAGAGATAATTCCAACGACTCTTTTGAGATTGTTTTGGGGAAGATGATGAATTTAAATAAAGTAAATACTCCATCCCTCCAATAATAGTTGTCCACTATACTATTTTGGGATGTCCAACAATACTTGTTCACTTTACGAAATCAATGAATAATTTTACACTTAGTTCCTAGTTTACCTTATCATTAATTATAGTCATTTTCCTACTACATTTTTCAAGACATTGTATTTATTATATTATATTCAGAGGTTGATATAGTAAAATTACCCTTCTCTTTATAGTTTCTTAAAAAGTGTGCAAAGTCAATAATGGACACGTATTGTTGGACAGAGGAAGTAATTAATAAACAAAAAATTGAAATGTGACACCTTTTAATTGGTTTAATTAGCACAAAAACATACCTTCCCACGAGTATTGTGTGTGCTCACAAATCAAGTGAGAAAATGGGTCAAAATGATCCTTTTACAAAGATATTCAATACTTTAGTGGGATAATAAGACGCCCGCAAAGTTAAGGTGTCTTTTTAAAAATTCGGGCAATTTCAGTGATGACTTTATCTCTTTTCTCTTTAATATTACTATATGTAAATATAACATAAACATATATTAAAAATTAAATTTTAAAAACTAATGTAAGTCGATAGTTGAAAAATAATGTTTGCAAATATTACTTAAACAAATATTGACATATAAAAATTCAAAAATAAATTTATTTGTGTGTCTTGTCGTCACCCAAAGTATACCCTAGGTGTAACATGGAGTATAGAATCCCGAAAGACTCTACACAAGCCACTTAGTATATATAATACAAGATAATAAAAATAAAGATTTCAAAAGAATAGTCTCATGTCATCAAAGAGTTTGACAAAGAGGAAGTCTAACACAGTCTCAACAAGTCATCTATTACACCAAAAGAAAGTGGTTGAGACGTAATCCATACACCACATACAAAACATCTAAAAACTGAAATAAAGAAAAATTGTAAAAGTGTCTTGATCCTTGGAGCATGAGGACTCACCAATCTCTGGATCAACAAGGAAGATCAACTAGCCACGAGTATGTGAGGTAGGAGTTTCAGAGCCTACATTATGAGACAATGTAGACAAAAGTATGCATTAGTACATGGAATGCACTAAGTATGATAGCAATGCATAAAAGATATGAATTCATGCTAAAAAAGACTTTACATTATATGCAATGACCAAATTAAATCATTGTAACACCTCGGATTCGAAACGAGGCAAATTGTAGCTTTTGGGGAAATGCAGGTGTCACCCATGAGGGTCAACCACGCCCCGTAGTTGGACCCACGCCCCATAGATGGGCTCCGTGGATTGGACACCCTAGAACACTGTTAGGACAGTGACCACGGCCAGGACCACGCCCCGTGGGTGGGTCCATGGTCCGTGGATGGGGCAGTCGTGGATTGGCCAAAAGTCTCTGACCATGATCCACGATTGACCAAGACGGACCATTGGTCCATCCATGGTCCGTAGTTCATTGTCTCGTGGGTCATGTAAGGGGAAATTATTTTAGGGGCTTAAGGGTCTTTTCCAATTTTAATTAGAATTAAGTGGTGTCATTTTGACTAAACCTAGACCACCTATATAAGCATTTTAGACCCCTAAATTCACCCAATTAATTCATTCTCTCAAATCACAAAAGAAAACCCAAATCCTCTCTCAAATATTCTCTCAATAGAAGGTAGAAGAAGAAGAAAGAGATTGAAGCTAGGTCAAGATCAAGTATTCCAATCTTCAAGCTTTGGTGGGAATTGTGACTAAGGTATGATGACTTTTCATCCATGGGATCCTTCCTCCCATGGAGTCCCCTAGAATTCCACAATTTGATGAAGAATTTCCCCAGTTCTAGTTAAGGTTTCTTCCATTGTTGTGGGTTATGATGAATGTTGATCCAATTGAGTGGATTGTGATTGTTTATGATTGAATTGATAGAATTTCATGTATTTATCATGTATTTAGGATGAAATTATATGTACCCATGCCTATCCTATGATTTTAGGGTTGAATTGATATAGTGGGTTTAATGCCAAATGAGGGAAACTGTATGGGTTAGATATATCCGTATAGGATTGATGAATTATGAATAAAATTGCTCTAGATTGAAGCATATATAATGAATATGAAGTTAAGTGTTTGCGACTAAAGCATAGATGATGATCATGAGATATAGTGCTTTCAGAGTAAAGCCTAGACTATGCATTGTTGATTGTAAATGCTATGATGTGGAAGATATACTTCCTATAATGAATCGATAAGCATGATCGAATGAATGTAAAAGGTTTACTCACGTGAATGATTCTAGGTTGAAAGGATTTCTCACCTAAAATGAATCTAGACTAAAATGATTAATGAATGATGAGGCTAGATGCGATTACCCTTGACCTCCATATGAAAGGACAAGAGGTGATCCCTCTACTCCTTAGACTTGAACAAGAGGTGAGTCCCCACATTCTTACTATGATGAATAGAAATGGAGGTGAGTACCCATGCTCCTTATGAAATGATGTGGAGGAGAGTACCCGCATCATATGATGAGGTTGTGGAGGCGAGTACTCGTAATCTAAAAGTAAGTAAGGCAAGAGGCGAATACCCATTATCCTTTATGAACTAGGCATTGAGGAGAATCCCCATGTCTTTAAAAGTAAGTATGATTAATGAGATTATGTTATGAAATTGACTTGTGTGGAGTGTTGCTAGATATGCCTTCCATGATGTAAGCTTGACTAGAGGTGGATGACCTATGTCTTGGCTAAGCTTAAGTGAGGTTGCTTAAGGGAGTATTCCTGTTTCATTATGGTGCTTCATATGTATTAATTATACTTATTCCTTATATCTTATGTTGACTAATGCTTATGTTTATGTTGTTTATGCTAGCCATCATATTTAGTACTTGATTGTACTAACACATATTATGTCATGACCCGAGCCTACACCCTGGACGTGGCCGGCACTCGAGAACCATTGTTGGTCCCTAAGTGAACCCTCATCCTGGTTGACTACAAGCGGAAGACTAACTCAAGCATACAAAGCTTAAAACATAATATAATTCATTGCAACTCAAATAATTAACTCAAAATATAATCGTATATTCAACTAGCCAAAACTAGGCAACTCAAGTCTTTAAAACATTTAACAAGATAAATGAAACAAAATTCTGATACTCTACTGTCTATCTATGAAGCTTCTAACTGACAAAGATGGAAGTTGGGACAAGACCCACGACATCCTAACAACTGATATAACTGAAAGTACAAGTGGAACCCTTTGGAAGCAAAGAGGCTCACCATATCTAACTCGAACTGCATGTGGAATCAACGAAGCGCATGTTGATGACCCTGAATACCTATATATGCATCATGAAACAATGCAGGCCAAATGGCTCAGTACGTGGAATGTACGAGCATATAAGGGGAATTCTAAAGCATAAACATAGATTTGAACTTGATAAAAAGGAAACATTCTTACCTCTTCTGAACTCACTCAACTCAACTCAAGAATAAGATACTCAACTCAAAGATAAAATATTCAACTCAGTGAAATAAGGCTCAACTCAATAATAAGATATTCAACTCAGTGAAATAAGGCTCAACTCATTAATAAGACACTCGACTCTTGGTACTCAATTCTGGATACTCAACTCAATATAAAGCAACAATAAGAGATGCAATATATGGAAAGCTTTTAAAACAGTAGAAAGCAACTCAATATATTTAAGAATACAATATACTCAGTTTGTATGCAAGGATACAACATAAACTCTATTTTTATATGAAAATACAAGTAATCTCTGTGTATATAAAAATACAAATATCTCTGTGGGAGTTTCTCTAACCGACAACCACCACTATGAGCCTAAGTGATGATACAACATCTTGCCCACGCTGCTAGAACTGTCCTATACTTTGTTGTCATATAGAACGCCTTAACTAAGTGGATCTCATAGTCTAGCTAAAAAGCACTAAGGATTCATCTAAAAAGTATGATCCTTTCTACCCATGATGGCTATATGGTTTATCGAGACTTGAGTTATCTGAATTTGTCCCCATTTCGGTGCTCAATACTACTCCCAAAATATACTAGCTCATATGTTTAAAAACATAACTTTTTCTGTGGTTTGAGATTATTACTCAAAAATCTTTCTCTTAAAAGAGATGTTACTCAAACTGCTCAAACTCCTTTGGAAATCTCAGTTTCCTCCTCTTTTAAATGTGAAAAACATTTACTCTTGGAAATATTTAGTTCCCATATATCATTTTAAAGAAAATGAACTCAACTCTGCTCTTTCTCAAAAACATTTCAAAATCATATTATAATATGATCATTGATGACTCGGAAAATCATACTGCATAAACATTGATGGTATATCTAGATACCATACTGCTCATACATTGAAGGCATACTCGATTGTCATGCTAATCATGTTTTAGAAAATTGTTTTCTCAAAACTCATCTTTACTTTCTCAAAACTCAATTTAAGTTCCAAGCGTTGACTTTAAAAAGCTTTTCAAAATTTATAACTCAAATCATAGGGTTCATGTGGAATTATGAACATGAACGACTCAACTCAGGGATCTTAATAGAAATAAAGAACCTCAATACTCAAAACTCAAGACTCAATGATACTACTCATCTCTAGACTGCTAGAATCATAGGGTTCATGCGGAATTATAGGCATGAACAACTCAACTCCTGGGCTTCATGGGAACATATAGTAGTCTCATTATTAGGAATATAATCTCAAAAGGGTTAGGAACTCAATACTCAAGACTTAGAACTTGAAGATAATCTTCCTGTCAAAGATACTCAACTTATGGAGTTCTTGCAGAATTTTTGGACATGAACGACTCGACTCGAGGGTCTAAATAACAATATGGAACTCATGTATACGACTCTTCTCATTCTCAAACTTACTTCCTCAAAACTTAGTTTAAAACTCAAATTGACTTATCTTAAGAATACTCAAATCTAGGGGTAGAATCCTAGATTTCTCTTTTACTGATTTGAAAGAAGATGTAGGGCGTGAGGACGAACTAGTCCAACACTTTGATAGCCTTACATACCTAGAAGAACAAGTTTCTAGTGATTCATAATTGTATGGAGGAACTTGAGTTAGAGAGAATGGAATTCTTGGAGAAAACTTACCTTGAAGAAGAATCTTGAAAAAAATTTGAAAGAATCTTGAATGGAGTCTTCTACTTTGATTTTTCCTTAGGGTTTTGCCCTAGGGTTTGAAAGAGAAGAAAATGATGGACTAAAAGATGAAAATTTGATTGTTTTGAGTCTTTTATTAGTCAAGAAATTCGTTTAGGGTTTTCTTGGAGGTAAAAATCAAAAACAACATTTTAAAAATATTTTTCCGTCGGCTAAATTCGTAACAGCACTGTATAGGTTACTAAAATAGTCATAACTTTTTACTCAGAAATTGTATTGACGCGAAATTGGTGGCGTTAGAAAGTAGATTCAAATACCTTTAATTGGATAGGTTATGGCTCACATAAATCTTTATATTCTAAGATATATGGTCATTTGAAGTTGACCCATGTAGAATCTTACATCAAAAACTTAATCGATATGGAAACTTCAAGAACACTTATCAAGAACTCATATCAAAACTCATCAAGAACTTAAATCCTTAAATTTCAAGAATGAAATTATGCTGAATAAATCATGATAGGCGTGTGGGTGAACGAACCCAACACTATGAAAGCTTACATACCTCAAAGAACTAGGTTCTTGGCGAAATCTTGAATTTCTTGAACGAATGCTTGAAAATTTGAATTTTTTCTCCTCTTGAATCCTCTCTTTAAAACCCTAAACGCTTTTGGGGATGAATGAAACAAATTCTAATCAGTTTTGTCTCCTAAAACCTTACTAAAAACGCCTAAATTTGATTGGGTAAGGAAAAGACCAAAATACTCCTCATATTTTCGGGTAACTTTCCTTAATTGGGCAGCCCGACTTCAAACATTCATATCTCCCTCATACGAGCTCGAAATTTAGAAAACTCGGTGGCATTGGAAAGATAATTCAAAGACCTTTCATTCCATCTCACGAGACACCTAACTCATCCTATACTGAGATTTATGGTCATTTGAAGTTGACCTAAAACTCATAACTTAAGCATAACTTGCAAAATTTCAGATTTTGCTATTTCCAATTTAGTTCTTTTTGGAACTCAAAGGTCTACATCTAGTGACCTGACCTTAATACTTAAGAAATTTTAAATTCCTTGGTAAAATCCTACTCACAACGAAGGATGGTTCAAGTCTTAGTTCAAAAAATTTCTGGGTGTTACATATTCTTGCGTACATTCTTATCAAATGTAGGGTCCGTCGTTCCCAATTCACACACTTGTGGCTAGGTTCCTAGAGGATTGTGAAGTGAAGCTTTGGTGAGTACTCATTGTATTTGAGGATTGGATCACCCTATCTCTTTTATGTCTTTCTTTTACATTTTGAGACTATTGTATGGGTTGCGTCCCAAGATTTCTATTTCTTATGTTTAGATGGTTTGAGACAATGTTGTGTTAGACTTTCGCTTGCTTTTATAAAAGACTTTGATTGTATTTGAAAAGTTTTAATTCTCGCACCTTTTCTATTACTTTATGTTATGATATGTTAAGTTTCTTGTATGACGCCTCTTGGGGTCTTATACACCTTGTTACATCTAAGGGGGTACCCCTGGGTCGTGACAAACTTGGTAATAAGAGCATAAGGTTTAGAATGGTTCTAAGATGTCTCCAACCACGTCTAGTAGAGTCTTGTTCATAAATGTGAAGCACGCCACATTTATGAATAGAAGGGTACTAGATGTTTAGGAAACTTCACTTCTTCACTTCTCTAAGTCGTGCCATGGAGTTTAACTCTATAGGTGTTTCTCCTAATCCATGCATGATGGTTTTCAGGAAATGACTACTAGAAGGGCTAATGCTAGAAGGTTGGAGGAAGGCAATGTTGAGCAAGAGGTTCCTCCTCAAGCTCCTCCTCATGCTTCGATTGACCCATTGAATGAGAATGTGACGAATATGGAGTTTAGGTCGGCATTACAAGTGTTGCCTCAAGCCATGACGGCACAAGATAACAAAGAGGTGGTAGCGCTCGTGAACCCAAGTATGGGTACAACGACGGCAAGAGTGAGATTTCGCAAGAATGAACCCGCCCGAATTTATGGCTCCAAACTTGAGGAAAACCTCAAGGGTTTATCAGTGAGGTCTATAAGGTACTTGCTATCATGAGCGTGACTTCAATAGAGAAGGAGGAACTAGCCTCTTACCAACTCAAAGGGGTTGCTCAAATTTGGTTTAGTCAATAGAAAGAGGCAAGGCTGGTGGAAGCGGGTCCCACAGAATGGGAAAGGTTCAAAAATGCTTTTCTTGATCGATTCTTCCCTCTAGAGATGAGAGAGGCCAAAGTACTTGAGTTCATCAACCTTAGGAAAGGAAATATGAGTGTAAGGGAATACGTCTTGAGGTTCACTCAACTATCCAAGTATGCTCCCTCCATTGTGGCGGATCGTAGGGCCAAGATGAGTAAGTTTGTGTCGGGAGTGTCCAACTTGGTTGTCAAAGAGTGCCGCATCGCTATGCTTGTTCATTACATGGACATTTCTCGCCTTATAGTGCATGCCCAACAAATTGAGGAAGAAAAGCTCAAGGAAAGATCTAGAGAGGTAAAAAGGGCTAGAGTGGATGATGGCAACTATTCTCATGCTAGGTTTGGTGGACGGGGTCGTTCTAGATTTCGGCAAGGTTCTACAAGTTCTCCTTCGAGGCCAAGAAATGAGAGGGTGTCTAACCCAAAATCGCAAGGATAAGGTAATAGGCTCTAATGTGGGAGAAACCATGAAGGGAAGTTTCTAGCGGGCTCTAATACTTGTTTCGGGTGTGGTAAAATGGATCATAAAATAAGGGATTGTCCTTCGGTTGCTAAAAATGATAGAGACACTCGTCGTAGGGCTCAATCCTACCCTTCATCCGGTCCAACTAGCTCAAGTGGATCTGCTCCTAAGCAAAATCGTTTCTATGCTCTCCAAACTAGAGGTGACCAAGAGAGTTCCTCGGACATTGTGACTGGTATGTTAAAAGTCCTCCATATAGATGTGTATGCTTTACTTTATCCAGGTGCTACTTTGTCATTTGTGACTCCTTTTACAGTTATGAGGTTTGATGTGCTCCTTAAAGTGTTGATAGAACCTTTTTCTATTTCTACCCCCGTTGGTGATTCTGTGGTGGCTAAAAAAGTCTATAGGATATGTCCCATTTCCTTATCCCATAGAGTCACTCTAATAGATTTGGTGGAACTTGATATGATTGACTTCGATGTCATTTTGGGTATGGATTAATTGCATTCTTGTTATGCCTCCATTGATTGTAGGACTAGAGTGGTCAAATTCAGTTTCCAAATGAGCCTATCCTTGACTGGGAGAGGGGAAACTCTATGCCTAAAGGTCAATTTGTTTCTTACCTAAAAGCAAGGAAAATGATTTCGAAGGGTTGTGTCTATCATATAGTAAGGGTTAGGGATGTGGAGTCTGAAGCTCCTACTCTTGAGTCGGTCCCTATTGTAAAAGACTTTCCGGAAGTTTTCCCCGATGATTTACCCGATGTTCCTCCCGAAAGGGAAATAGACTTTGGGATTGAACTTCTCCCCGATACCCAACCCATCTCTATTCCTCCATATAGAATGGCCACGATGGAACTTAAGGAGTTGAAGGAACAGTTAAAGGACTTATTGGATAAGGGTTTCATTCGATCGAGTATCTCTCCATGGGGTGCTCCGGTGTTGTTTGTTAAGAAGAAAGATGGATCACTCCGTATGTGTATTGATCTCCGCCAATTGAACAAAGTGACCATAAAGAACAAGTATCCTCTTCCAAGAATAGATGACTTATTTGATCAACTGCAAGGGGCAATTTATTTCTCAAATATTGATCTCCGGTCGGGTTATCATCAATTGAGGGTGAAGGAGGAAGACATTCTGAAAACGGCCTTTAGAACCCGATATGGTCATTATGAGTTCTTGGTTATGTCTTTTGGGTTGACTAATTCCCCGGTGGCATTTATGGACTTGATGAATAGGGTGTTTATACAATACCTTGATATGTTCGTGATTGTGTTTATCGATGATATTTTGATCTATTCAAGAAATGAGAATGATCATATTGATCATTTGAGGATTTTATTGCAAATTCTCAAGGACAAACAACTCTCTGCAAAGTTTAGTAAATGTGAGTTTTGGTTAAGGTCTGTAGCTTTTCTTGGTCATATTGTTTCGAGTAAGGGTATTGAGATAGACCCAAATAAGACGGATGCGGTCAAGAGTTGGACTAGACCTCTATTACTCACAGATATTAGAAGTTTCTTGGGTTTGGCCGGTTATTATAGAAGGTTTGTTGAGGGGTTTTCCTCCATTGCTTCTCCTTTGACGGCTTTGACTCAAAAGAAGGCCAAGTTCCTATGGTCCAAAGCTTGTGAGAAAAGTTTCCAAGAATTGAAAGATAGACTTACTTCCGCTCCGGTGTTGACCTTACCGAAAGGCACGGATGGCTTTGTGGTATATTGTGACGCCTCTAGAGTTGGATTGGGATGTGTGCTTATGAAAAATGGTAAGGTAATTGCCTATTCTTCAAGGCAACTAAAGGTTCATGAGTAGAACTATTCTACCCATGACCTTGAATTAGCGGCGGTGGTATTTGTCTTAAAGATTTGGAGGCATTACTTGTATGGGGTCCATGTTGATGTGTTCACCGATCACAAGAGCTTGCAATATGTGTTTACCCAAAAGGATCTGAATCTTCGCCAAAGAAGGTGGCTTAAATTATTGAAAGATTATGACATGAGTGTTCTCTATCACCCCGATAAAGAAAATGTGGTGGCGGATGCCCTTAGTCGATTTTAATTAGAATTAAGTGGTGTTGTTTTGACTAAACCTAGACCACATATATATAAGCATTTTACACCCCTAAATTCACCCAATTAAGTGATTCTCTCAAATCACAAAAGAAAACCCAAATCCTCTCTCAAATATTCTCTCTCTAGAAGGTAGAAGAAGAAGGAGATTGAAGCTAGGTCAAGATCAAGTCTTCTAATCTTCAAGCTTTGGTGGTCATTGTGACTAAGGTATGATGACTTTTCATCCACATAATCCTTCCTCCCATGGAGTCCCCTGGAATTTCACAATTGATGAAGAATTTCCCCAATTCTAGTTAGGGTTTCTTCCATTGTTGTGGGTTATAGTGAATGTTGATCCAATTGAGTGGATTATGATTGTTTATGATTGAATTGATAGAATTGCAAGTATTTAGGATGAAATTACATGTACCCATGCCTATCATATTATTTTAGGGTTGAATTGATATAGTGAGTTTGATGTCATGTGAGGGCAACTCTATGGGTTAGATATATCCTTATAGGATTGATGAATTATGAATAGAATTGCTCTAGATTGAAGCATATATGATAAATATGAAGTTAAGTGCTTGAGAGTAAAGCATAGATGATGATCATGAGATGTAGTGCTTTGAGAGTAAAGCCTAGACTATGCATTATTGATTGTAAATGCAATGATGTGGAAGAGATACTTCCTATAATGAATTGATAAGCATGATTGAATGAATGTGAAAGGCTTAATCACATGAATGATTCTAGGTTTAAAGGATTGCTCACCTAAAATGAATCTAGACTAAAATGCTTAATGAATGATGAGGCTAGAGGCGATTACCTTGACCTCCATATGAAAGGATAAGAGGCGATCCCACTACTCCTTAGACTTGAACAAGAGGTGACTCCCCACGTTCTTACTGTGATGAGTGGACATGGAGGCGAGTACCCATGCTTCTTATGAAATGATGTGGAGGAGAGTACCCGCATGATATGATGAGGTTGTGGGGTGAGTACCCACAATCTAAAAGTAAGTAAGGCAAGAGGCGAATACCCATTAGCCTTTATGAACTAGGCATTGAGGCGAATCCCCATGTATTTAAAAGTAAGTATGATTAATGAGATTATGCTATGAAATTGACTTGTATGGAGTGTTGCTAGATATGCCTTCCATGATGTAAATTTTACTAGAGGTGGATGACCTATGTCTTGGCTAAGCTTAAGTGAGGTTGCTTAAGGGAGTATTCCTCTTTCATTATGGTGCTTTCTATGTATTGATTATGATTATGTCTTATGTCCTATGTTGACTAATGCTTATATTTATGTTGTTTATGCTAGCCATCATATTTAGTACTTGATTGTAGTAACACATATTCTTGCTTACATTCTTATAAATCGTAGGGTCCGGCGTTCCCGATTCACACACTTGTGGCTAGGTTCCTAGAGGATTGTGAAGTGAAGCTTTGGTGAGTCCTCATTGTATTCGAGGATTGGATCACCCTATCTCTTTTATGTCTTTCCTTTACATTTTGAGACTATTGTATGGGCTGCGTCCCAAGATTTCTATTTCTTATGTTTAGATGGTTTGAGACAATGTCATGTTAAACTTCCGCTTGCTTTTATAAAAGACTTTGATTGTATTTGAAAAGTTTTAATTCCCGCACCTTTTCTATTACTTTATGTTATGATATGCTAAGTGGTTTGTATGAGGCCTCTCGGGGTCTTATACGCCTTGTTCCATCTAGGGGGTACCCCTGGGTCGTGACAATCATAAGATAATATGGTTAGAAACATAAGTCATAAATATGATCAATGTTATGCAAGCTTTACATATTTAAAACGCTTTGTGAGATACTTTAAAGGTAATCTTAGTTCATTATTGTGGTATATTTACCATTAACCGACATAGACCATTTGAGCAAAAATATGGAATCCAGTGTACTACTCCCACACCGAAAAGAGAGGGTCCTACTTGCCAAGGTAAGGATCATGAGCCTAAGTTAAGGTGGATCCACTAGCTAATGTCTATACGAGACAATGTCCTATGGTGACACATAGTTCTGTAACTTAGGAATTCCTACTAAAGGTCCACGGACGCTAAACGGAAACCTTCATCTCAAAAGCCCACTCGGTGCTAAGTAAAATCCCACCAAAACATCCAAGGAAAAGTACAATTTAGATACTACCAAGCTAGAAACATCATAGAGTAGCTCTTTAAACCATGTGTGAGAAAACCTTTCACCATTCATGATCTTTTCATAATAGCTTTATATAGGGATGGCAATGGGGAGGTGTACGGCGGGGGAGGTGCGGGTTGAGCTTAACCCGCATAATTTTTAATCTGCCCCGCCCCGCCACACATAACAACTCTTTTCATTTTCAACCCGGCCCGCATAGACTGCCCCGCATGAACCCGCCCCACATAATTTTTTTAATATTTTCTTTTTCTAGTTATGTTTGATACTAAAAATAATATTAATAAAAATAAATTCATTTTTTCATTAAGTTGTATTAATTTAATAGGATAGTGACTTAAAATTTTATTTTTTAGAGGTCAATTGGAAAACATGTAAGAAATTGTATTATTTTTTATTGAACCGTTTTCATTTATTGACGGGAAAAGGTTGGTCACCACCTGTCCTTAAATACTTCTTCGCAAAAGGTCAACTGGGACGGGGTCCTTTTGTTGGTCATAAAATGTCTTTAGAGACGGCAACAAAGCTAGTAGCTAGAATACCTTTAGAGACTACATATCTCATCCCAAATAGATGATTTTCTTCTTGGAAAATTAGTCATTTTCTAGTTATTAAATCCCTTTAGCGACTAGCAACTAACTCATCCTAGAATACTCTTTTGGGATGAGCAACTACCTCATCCTAGATTACATTTTTTTATGAGCAACTACGTCGTCCTAGAGTGTTTTTTGTGACAAGAAACACCTCGTCCTACATGAACCTTTAGGGACAAGAAGTTGTCTCATCCTAGATGAAACTTGGGCTAATGAATTAAGGGTGACAAAAGAGTTTCAAAATGAAGAAAAAGTGACACAAGTTTTAATTATTGAGTAAAGGTGACAATTTTAAGATTAGTGCTAATGACACTAATTTTAAAACCCTCAAGTTTTATTATTTACATAAAAGCTATTTTCCCCCATTCCACACCCTCCCTTCTCTCCACCCTTCTGCCGCTGCCATCCCCTCCCCTTCTGCCATCGTAATTGTCACCGTCACCACTTCCTCCTCTACCACAACCATCAGTTCCTCCTCCATTGCCACCACTCTCTTATTCTTCCTCTTTTACCACCATTGTTGCCATATCCTTCTTATCTACCTCTGCCTCCACAACAACCATCACCTCCACCTTCGTTGTTATCACCAACATCTCATTAGCCACTCTACCACCCTCTCTTTTACCTCACTTGCTACAACAATTATTGTAGTTGTTGCAACAACTTCAGCAGTTGCTGAAAAAACTTCAACAGTTGCTACAATAACTTCAACAGTTGTTGAGCAAACTTTAGCAGTTGCTGAAAAAACTTTAACAGCTACTACAATAACTTCAACAGTTATTGCGACAACTTCAGTTGTTGCTTGATTTTCTACAAATAAACAATGACTTCAACTTCAAAAAATTTAAAATTAAAGTAAATTAGTTTGTGAAATAGGACCAACAAGAGAAAAAGAAAAAACGTGATAAAAAATAATGAACGACAACGATAATGATAGCAACAAGAAAGAAAAACAAGTAAATGGAAGAAGAGAAAAAGAAATGAAGAAGAAGAAGAAATCTGGAAAGAGAAAGAAAGAAGGAAGAAGAGGGAGAAAGAAATCTTGAAAGAGATTTTAAATTTTGAAATTTAAGAAGAGAGGGAAAACTTTTCAAACATTTTGAAATTAGAAATTGGGTTTATTTTGAATATTTTTAAAAGTTTAGAAGTTTTAAATATTACATTTTAGACCCCTATTATCTTAATCACTAATTAAAAAAAAGTTTGATTTGGTAAATCTTTTTTGTCACCAATTTTAATTTCAATACTTTTTTGTCACCTCCTCCTCAATTTACTCAAGACAAGAAATTGTCTCGTCCTAGATGAACCTTTAGAGACCAGCAAAAATTTTGGTCTCTAGTTGATCACCAATGGTTCTGGATTTTTATATCACAAAATTATTATAAGCTTTGTCAATAAATATAAGATTGTTACGATAAATCTTCATACAAAAGGCTGACATAAATATATAAATAAGTTAACATCCCATGTTGTTAGTTTCAACATTTTCTTAACATAAAAAAAAAAGCTTAGCAAATTAACAATATCCTGAGCGAGGCCACGATATCAAGTTTGGCATAACTTTCCTAGCAAAATTTTAATGGTCTTGTGCTTCTTCTAAACTTTCATCTTAACTTGTAGCTTCAATCTTCACAAAAGAAATACAAAATTCACCAAGGGTTATCCAACTATATCAATAATTTGCATGAACATAAGAAAAAATGATTAAGAAAACTTTGAGATTCATTAACCAAGAATCAAAATCTATATCGAAAACACAAATTCAATGAAAAAAGCTTCGTACAAATAGAAATTTTTTCCATCAAGAAGATTTATATTATGTTTCAAGGAAAACAAGCTGTTGCGGAGGAATTGAACAAGCAAAATATAAATGTTTCAGGAGAAACATCCAGGTTATCTGTGTAGCAGGGGATCAAATATAAATTAAAAGTTAAAAATGTGCACAATGAAACAGATTAATATGGATGATACTATAATGAGCAATCAGTTAACTAAAAACAATGAAATGAAGCAACCACCAGATAGCTAAGAGCGAGAAAATTGGAACTAACAAAGATATAACTTTCTCTTCTACAGATTGCATTACAGTGATTGTATCAAATATAAGAGAACTATATATTGCATTCATAGGGATTTTTCTATCACAAAACATTTATACCAAGGAGTATCATTATGAATATTTGTGTAGAAAAAAAAAAGATGTTTGCGCACAGTTGTACAAAAACAAAAAAACAGTGGAAAAACATGTCTGCACCACTTTACGTGCAGAAAATAAAAAAAAAACAGAGAACAGTTATATTTTAAACAGAGATCAATAAAAAAAACAGAGGAAAAAGATGTGTGTATGCCATTTTACGTGCAAAAAAATAAAAAAAAGATCAGTTATATTTAAAACAAAGTTCAAAAAGAAAAACAGAGATCAACAGTATGTGCAGTGATCTTAAAATTTTCTCTCACTAATGCAGGGAACATAAAAAAACTACAGATATCAATTCCAATCACTGGCACTATAAAGGTGATCGAACAGCCACAGGCTCTATAAAGGTGATTTTTCTCGAACTCTAGGCTTATCAAAATGACACACGCACCACCGTTGGAGCTCTCCCAGCCGAAGATGGATCACATTCAAAGCCTAATTTTAAAGGGAGTAAAATCCAACAAACTTCATCCATGAATTCATCATACAACTCTTCGAATATTCAAAAAATGAAAGCGATGGTGATAACTATTTCAAAAGGAGAGTTGGAATAGGCAAGGATGTTAGACCATGAATCGTAGCTGAAGTGTGTCGATGTTAGACCAACAACGGAGGAGATTTAGCAAGATTCCAACTCAGGGGAGTATTCGTCGTATCTCAAGGAACATCTCACTGAAATTTTGAGTAATTTTGAAAAGGAAATCTCAACCAAAGTTCTATCCGGTGAAATGACCGGAGCCCAGGTGGGGTCCCTAGTGGAGGGGCAGCATTAAATCAAACTAATAAGAAAATCCAACAACAACTCCAAGATATTCATCGAACAAGCAAATGGCTGTTTTAAATCTCAAAATGAATTGAATGGGAAGGACTATAGTTGACTTGAACGCAACCAGGTCCAAATGGTGAATGGTCTGCAAGGCTAAGGAAATCACAATGAAGAACAAATGGGAACTCATAAGCACTCAAATCACTTGGCATCATCAGGTTCTTCAAATTCTTCTTCAAATTTCTCTTTCAGGATCAAAGCTCAGGATCAATCAAATACCCAAATAAGGAACGATGTGGAACCAGGGCATAATTCCTCCAACAAGTCGAAGGGAAAGGATCACATAACTCACATGGAAGCAACTACTGTGAAAACTCAGGTAAATCATAAATGCGCACAACTTACAATCTGTTATTTACTGTCATTTGGGTAAATTTGTCGAGCTTGAGTTTTAAAAGAATGGAATAATATGTGGTGCAACTATAAGAACATTTCTTGTTGAAATATCTCGAGTTTGTCAAGTTTCAATCCCAAAGAGAACTATCATTGTTTCTACCTTCTATATATAAAACCACAGGAAGTATAACTGTAAGAACTCAGTTGCATCTTTAACCTTCTAACAGTTAATTACAATCGGTTATTTACAGCTTCTTTCATAAATTTGTGGTGATGGAGTTTGATAGGAATGGACAAATATATTGTACAACTATAAGAACATATCTCTTGAAAGAACTCGAGTTTGTTAAATTGTAACACAAATGTAACTATCACTATTTCTACCTTCTATGTACAACACCACATGAGGTAATTTTTATCCATTTTGTTGCTTCTTACATATTTTGTGAGTTCGAGTTAATTTGATTGTAAAAAAATATGATCGATTCCTTAGACACACACAAAACACTATGATATGATCCATTTATAATAGATAATATTTCAATGGTTCTTTTGCAATTACTAATTTATTTTAGTTAGATAGAAATCTTTTAGGAATTAGTTGCACATGGTTCCTTATTTGGATCAGTTTTCATAACTACACCCACTTTCCTGCGTGCTCTGTTAGTCTTAAAAGGTAAACAATCGTTCACTTGTAATTCAGAATAGACTTCTTGAGTCGAATACAAATCCATGTATCTTCTCTCTGAACACCATTTTAACTCAAGACATGTGAGTGCCTCTGTTCAAGAGTAGCTCACTGTTTTGTTTCTTTTGGAGCAGTCATTTCTCTAAGGACTGATCCCCTTCTTTTTGGGATCTTATCACACTAAAAACTTGAATATACTTCAAAAAAATTGACCAGCTAATCTCAGAGAAGAAGAGTAATTCAAACAAGTAGTGTAACTCGAACAAATCAAATCTAGGGAAGAAGAAAAAATCAGCTTCCAAAAGAGGAAGCTTACCAGAAAGTTGAACAAACAGAAAAGAGCTACTGATTCAGTTCTACAAGAATGGAAAAAAAATGGTGCGACTATTAGAACGTATCTTCTTGAAAATCTTGAGTTTTCCAAGTTTTGAAACCTAAATGAAACTATCGTTGTTTCGACCTACTATGTACATCATATACAAGAGGTAATTTGCATCAGTTCTATTGCTTTCTTCATCTTTCATCAGCTCGAGTTAGTTTCATCGTAAAAATATTATCGATTTTTTAGGCACACACTATACACTATGCTATAAGAAGAAAACAATCAACAAAACAAATTTAGAGAAGGAAAAAAAAACTCAAAGAAGAGGATCATAGCTGATATACAAGTAGACAGAAATCAGAGAACCAATTAGAAAAAATTGAAAGAATGCTTTGAACAACTATTAAAATGTATCTTCTTGAAAGTTATCAAGTTTTCCAAGTTTCAGAGTTCAGACTCAAACAAAACTATCACTCTTTCAATCTTCTATGTGCAGCACCACCTACAGGAGGTCATTTGCATCCATTCTATTGTGTTTTACATATTTCATCAGTTTCAGACGCAAATGAAACTATCATTTTTTCACTTATTCTGTTGTAACATACTACAATCTCACTTGTCTCACTTGCTCTGTTAATAGTTCACTTGTAATTCATAACGAATTTCTCAACTTGAACAGAACTCTCTCTATGTTATCTCTTAATATTGTTTTAGCTCATTGAGTTGTTAGTTACTCTTTTCAAGTTTAGTTCATTATTCTTAATCTTAGGAACACTTACTTTTTTAAGGACTGATCGATCCCCTTCATTTTTTGGATCATATCACACTACAAAACTGAATCTTCTTTAAGAAAACGATCAGTATCTAGTCTTAGAGAACAAGAGCTCAAACAAGAATAGTTACAACTCGAACAAAACAAACAACAAATTGACTTTATAGAAAAAATCAAATCAACTCGTAGAAGTGGAGGCATACCTGAGATCCGAGTGAATAGAAGATATAGATTGAGTGGAGATGACTTCTAGGCAGACCTCTGCTTTCTCTGTTCTGAGAAAACGCAGATGAAATACTGATCGATGAGAGACCTGGGTTGTGTTTGCTGCTATCTAGGCAGACCTGTGCTTTCTAGAGCTAACTCAGATCGATGTAAGGAAAGAGTTGTTAGGGACGATCGTTGGCTAGGGTTGTTTGATTTCACAATATATTTTGAGAAACAAACTGAAGCGTCTTTTCTTTTTTCTTTTCCTTTTAGAATTTTAATCAGTAATGAATTTTTAGGCGCCTAATTTTGGTGAAAATAGATGACTTTTTTAAACATTTCATTAGTTCCCGCCTTTCAATATATTTCTCAAGACCCCTAAATTTTAATTTAAGACCAGTTACTACTTTTTCTAGAGACCGGATTTGGAACCTTCACAATAACATATGGAATTTAGGATCAAAATAAAATCTCGTCCCAATATATGTACTTTTAGAGACGGGATTATTAACTCGTCCCTAAATATTGGTCTTAAATAAAGCTTTTTCTTGTAGTGGAGATGCATTAGAAAAAGATGCAGAAGTGCAGTATGAGTACCAAACACGAGGTACCTAGTAGGCATCATAGGCCGACCAAGCTCAAAAAGATCAAATATATAAAATAAGCATGATGATACTAGCAAGACAAGGGAAAGCTAAGGCATAACAAGAGAGTAATAGAGAACAGACGGATAATATCAATAACCAGCTACAAATACACACAAACCAAACAATCAGTACACTCAAAGGCAAACTCAGGTAATGATACAATGTAAAACTCAACGTAGATCTTAAGTCCGAAAGAAACATTGAACCGCCTAGAATGGTACGTCAAGCTTAACGGTAAGCCAATATCCCGGATAAAAGTATCCATGGGCCGCCCGAAATGACACTTTGAGCTTACCAATAACACGAATATCTGAATCGACGGGCCGCTCAAGATGGTATTTCGAGCTTATCAAAAATGTGAATCTAAGTAATAGACTGTATCTCGAGCCTAAGCCAATGGTCCACCGGAAATGCTACCTCAAGCTCATCAGAGTAAAAGTAGCCGAAAGGTGCGATAAATCAAGAAAAAAGGCTTTTTTACCACTTTTTATTCAAAACAGGTCTCAAGGACTTCCAGCTCATTAAGGTTAATCTTCCATTTTACAAACCAAGCCATTTTCCCTAAAAACTTATTCAAATAGAAACTCCTCAAAAGCATAATCACAATCAACTCATGGCATAGACACAGAATCGAGAAGAATGCTCGTCACACCACAAGAGTACTAACATGGGACTCCTATTTATCCAAGCTCACAACCTCAGGCCCAACAGTTTAGTAAACAACCAAAGTCACAACTCAAGGGCCCACACAAATCAACCAAAAACCAGTCAAAACAGACACTCCTAAGTTTCATGCCACCTAGAAGCAAGATCTAAGGATACTACTCATGCAAGATCACCTTAACTAAGGCTCCTCCGACTTAACTTAAGCTAAACCACCAAATCTATGGCCATAACTATTCAAGGATAAATAAAGCTCAACATAACCTAAGGGATCAACCTAAATCATGCGATACTACCCAATATACTAAGTCGCTTAAGTCGTTGCACCAAACACCAAAAATTTCAGAAATAGGCTAAGTGTCCAAAACTTTGAACAGGCCCTCAGAATTTATTTGGAGTCCAAACGAAGCAAATCAAAAGTGCAAACCACTTAGAAACGACATTCCGGACTCAACAGAATTGACAAAATAGACATGTGAGGTTGTTTCATCAAAATGTTAACCAAATTCAACATTTTATTTAAGAAAACACAATAAAATACCAACAAGCTAAAAACTCACCCCGACACCCTCGAGAATCAAACCAAAGGTCATTCTAGACCAAACTTGACATTTGAAAGCTAACCGCACTGACGGAATTTGATTCTATGACAAAATTCCAATTTGATGCCATAATCTCCGGATGTTGACTAAAGTCAATTCTTTTAAACATTAAACTTCAAAAACTGAAAACTCGCACCAAACTAAACTGAACACCTCGGGGAGCATGTCACCCAACCCAGCACCACCTATAAGCTACAAAGAAGTAACAGGAAGGGTTAAAACAAGAAATGCATGCATAAAACACATAAATGACCTTGAGGGCCATTATTGAATCATAATTGAAAAACTATAGTGAATTGGAGATCTTGATGTGAAACTCTAGCTTCTTCTTCCTTAGTTTTAGAGAGAACTTTGGGGATAAACTTGGAGGGAAATTATGATTTAGTAGAATGATCTAGAATGGGTAGTTTTAGAACTTATATCACTTATATAGGGCTTACAATAGGGGTTAAAATGACATAGCTTAGGTATTAAACACATAGGGAAGAACTAAAATAGCCTTGACTTTAAAAGTTGACGGGTGACTTATATGTAAGAACTTCACGGACCATTTAGAGCTTGATGGTCCTTGAAGGAATCCGTAAAGATGGCCTTAATTTCTTGATTGCCTTTAACGGGTAACCCTTCTCCCCTAAACGCGTCGTGGACCCTTTTGCGAGCCGTTTAGGCTTCTATTGAGGATTCATGGTTGGCTTTAGGCTTGTGGACCTACCTGTTAACCCACTTTAACCTTTTTCAAAGTCCATGGTGTTACAATATCTTCCCCTTGGGAATATCCGTCCTTGAATGGAGCTCAACCTAGCACGAAGAGAGTAGGAGAGAAACTATCAACCCAACATGAATGCAAATTCATCAAAATGCACATGACCAAGAAGAAAATCAACTTCAAGATAAAACATACTTTAAAATATCCTTTCATAAACATACACACATATCATACACAAATCCACATCATCATGAAGAAATCAATCAATCTAAATCATATCTCAAAAATCAAAATTTTTATGAGCATGCATGCATGAGGAAACATGTGAGTGACTAAAACAAAAGAATCTTAAAGAGCGAACATGAGAGGCTAATGCCACAAGCTAGACTCGAAGATAACGGAAAGAGAGAGATACTAAGCCATCATATCGCCTCCGTTCTTTCACATACCAAAATATAGCAAGGAACGCTTCAAACAATTTAAATGGTTCCACACACACCCATCGTGAAGCACACTATCTCACCCTTAGGAGCAAACGCCTCTAGTCTTTTCGAATCCATCTCCCTCCACCCAAGCATAGCATCAAAGTCTTAACAACCACGAAACTATTGATACAAGTAAACACTTAAGGAATTTCTATAAAGATTTCAAGGTCGACTTCAAACACAATGACAATAAATGGAGTCTTACCATAGCCAATGAAACACCCAATATCAAGCAATGCATAACCACAAGCTAAAAGACCATAACTTACCAATCGTCGCATCTCGGGACCTAATGATCTTGTCGAGTCTAAAGAGCATATGACCTATTTTACTTCGGAGCATCCAAACTGGAACCACTAGGTTGAACTCACCTACTGTCCATTCCCTTAGTAGCAAGCAATAGGCAATATATCCTCTTGTGACCACTCTTTCCACAACCATAGCTTGCATTTGAACCGGCTGGACACTCACTCCTATGGATTTTTCCACACCTTCAACACTCGAACACCATTTTCTCACTATAACCATTGCCTTGAAAATAATTACCTCCACCAGACCTTGAATGTGATAAATCACCTTTATCCGTTATTGCCCTCTTTGAATCCCACTACATAAAAAATGAGCTTTAGCGGCAATTAATTAGCAATTGCCGCTAAATATGTATTTTTAGAGGCAATTAGTACTCTTTGTATATGTCCCTAAAGGCTTTAGCGACATTGGATCTAATGGCACTTAACTAATGCCGGTAAAGACTTTAGCACTCTTTATTAATGTGTCTATTTATTGCCGCTAAAAGTTGTTTTTATTGTAGTATCCCTAGTCTTCTCGTTAAGTTTTCCTTCTTAGATTTGTTGAGCATGTATCATTAAGTGGGAGACATCCATTTTCTTAACAAGCATATAGGTTAAGCATCCTTTGACCACCAAGTCGAAAGGACCCGACACAAACTTACTCATCATTGCCCTTGGATCAACATCCATAGTTGGATCATATTTGGACAATTGTGTGAATTTCCTAGCATACTCTTTCACACTCATATTTCCTTAGTGAAGGTTAATGAACACAAGCATCTTTGCCTCCATCAACTCAAAAATAAAGAACCTATCAAGAAAAGCAACCTTAAATTTCTCCCAATCAAGAGGACCTACATCGATTGCCCTCTCTTCCTTCCATTGGTTAAACCAAACTTGAGCAATACCCTTGAGTTGGTAAGCAGCCAATTCCGCCATTTCTGAGAAAGTAATACCCATAATCTATGCAGTCTTGTGAACCTCATCGATGAACGCTTGAGGATCTTTCTCAAACTTTAGACTCATGAAATTACAAAGGATTCATCCTAGTAAAGTTTCTCACCCTTGTTGGTATTGTACCCATCCTTGGATTTACAGGATCCACAACCTCTCTCTTTTTTATGAGCCATCATAGCTTGGTCCAACGTGTGAAATGTGGCTCGAAACTCATCATCAGTCACTTGTTCAGGCAAAGGGTCGGTCGAAACTTGAGAATCTTCTTGTTCCATATTCTTACCCACATTCCTTCTAACGTATGCTCTTCGAGTTGCCATATCTTGAAATGCATCGGATAAGGATCAAGAGAGAGACATATAGAGTTACACTCTATCGCACGAATTTAGAATGATGAATAAGTGGAATTTCCTAAACATCTTAGAGATTCTTATTCATTAATGTGGCACATTTCACACTCATGAGAAAGACTCTACTTGACGTGGCTTGTGAGACATCCTAGGACCTTTCTAAATCTTGTGCTCTAAATACCAAGTTTGTCATGACCCAAAGTATATCGTAGGTGTAACATGACGTATAGAATCCCGAAAGACTCTACACAAGCCACTTGGCATATATCATACAAGATAATAGAAATAAAAATTTCAAAAGAATAATATCATATCATAAAAGAATTTGACAAAGCAGAAGTCCAACATAGTCTCAATAAGCCATCTATTACATCAAAAGGAAGTGGTTGGGACATAACCCAACCACCACATACAAAATGTCTGAAAACTGAAATAAAGGAAAGTTGTAAAAGTGTCTTGATCCTCGGAGCATGAAGACTCATCAATCTCTTAATCGACAAGGAGGATAAACTAACCACGAGTATGCGAGGTAGGAGTTTCAGAGCCTACATTATGAGGCAATGTAGGCACAACTATGCATTAGTACATGGAATGTACTAAATATGATAAAAATACATAAAAGATATGAATTCATGCTAAAAAGAACTTTACATGAAATGCAATGACCAAATTAAATCATAATATAATAGGGTTAGAAACATAAGTCATAAATCATGATCAATGCAATGCAAGCTTAACATATTTTAAAAAACTTTGTCAGATACTTTATAAGTAACCTTAGTTCATTATTGTGGGATATTTACCATTAATCGACATAGACCATATGAGCTAAAACATGGAATCTGGTGTACTTCTCCCACACCGAAAAGAAAGGGTCCTACTTGCGAAGGTAATGACCATGGGTCTGAGCTAAGGTGGATCCACTAGCTAATGTCTACCTGAGACAACATCCTATGGTGACACATAGTTTTGTGACTTAGGGATTTCTACTAAAGGTCCACGGATGCTAAATGGAAACCTTCATCCCAAAATCCCACTCAGTGCTAAGTAAAATCCCATGGAATAGTCATTAATCATATTCATATTATCATACATGGAAAAGTACAATTAAGATACTAATCCAAGTTAGAAACATCATAGATTAGATCCTTAAACTATGTGTGAGAAAACCTTCCACCATTCATGATCTTTTCGTAATAGCTTTATAAGACTCATAGTCATTAACTTCATAGTAAAAATGACATACTACTAATGATATTAGTTTTAGAAATTTGGCCCATGTTCATTGATGGCATATCTAGATACCATACTAATCAAGACCTAGTATAAGAAATTAATCAAAAGCACTGATGGCAAATCTATATGTCATTCATGTAATGTGGCCAAGATACCTTCATCTATAAGCTTACTTAAGTCATAAATATTGCTTTCATAAAATATGCATAATTTTCATAAAACACATTCATATATTCATAACTTCATCATGTGTTCAAAGTCAAAGCATCCTCGAATTCATTTACATCAATTTCATAAACACATGCATATCTTCATAAATACATAGTTCATAGTCTAAAATCATGGATCATGCATGGGTTCACATGAATTCAACATAAAATCATGTAAACACTTCAATCCATGCATTAAAAGATAGAAAACAATCAATTGAATAATAATTGAATAGGACCCCAAGAAGATTGAATATTAAAATCATAACTTTTGAATTGAAAACACAACTTGTAAAAATTGGAAGATCTTGGGAACCCTATAGAGGAAAGGAGTTCATAGGTGAATACTAACATACCTTACTGATCAAGGCCTAAAAGTTATGGTGAATTATTGGAGATCTTGAAGTGAAACCCTGATTCTTTTTCCGTAGCTTTAGAGAGAACTTTGGGGATGAACTTGGAGGGAAATTTATGATTTATGAGAATGATCTAGAATGGGTAGTTTCAGGACATAAATCACTTATATTGGGTTTACAATAGGGGTTAAAACGACATAGCTTAGGTATTAAACACATCGGGAAAGACTAAAATAGCCCTGACTTAAAAAGCTAATGGGTGACTTATATGAAGCCTTCACAAACCGTTTAGAGCTTGATGGTCCATGAACAGATCCGTACAGATGGCCTCAATTTCTAGGTTGCCTTTAACGGCAAACCCATCTCCCCTAAAGGGGTTGTAGACCCTTTCACGAGCTATTTAGGCTTCCGTGGAGGGTTCATGGTTGGTTTTAGGCTTGTGGATCTACCTTTTAACCCACTTTAATCTTTTTCAAAGTTCGAGGTGTTACAATACCTCCTCCTAGAGAATATTAGTTCTCCAATGGAACTCAAGCTAGCACAAAGAGAGTAGGAGAGAAACTATCAACCCAACATGAATTCAAATTCTTCAAAATGCACATAACCAATAAGAAAATCAACACCAAGCTAAAACATACTTTAAAACATCCTTTCAAAAACATACAGGCAAATCATACACAAATGCACATCATCATGAAGCAATCACTCAAGCTAAATCATATCTCAAAAATGAAAATTTCCATGAGCACGCATGCATGAGGAAACATGGAAGTGACTGAAACACGAGAATCCTAAAGAACGGACATGAGGGACTAATGCCTCAAGCTAGACTTGAAGATAACGGAAAGAAATAGGGATACTAAGACATCACATCACCTCTATTCTTTCACATACCAAACCATAGCAAGTAACCCTCCCAACACATTATCTCCCCCTGGGGAACAAACCTCTCTAGTCTTTTTGAATCCATCCCCCTCCACCCAAGCATAACACCAAAGTCTTTAACAACTACAGAACCATTGATACAAGTAAACACTTAAGGAATTTCTACAACAATTTCAAGGGCAACTTCAAGCACAATGACCATACATGGATTCTTACCATAGCCAACAAAACACCCAATATCAAGCAATGCATAACCACAAGCTAAAAGACCATAACCTATCAATCGTCACATCTGAAGTACCCACGTGATCTTGTCGAGTGTGAAGAGCATATGAATTGGTATCACTAGGTTTAACTCGTCTACCATCCCTTCCCCGAGTAGCAAGCAATAGTCAATCTGTCATTTTGTGACCACTCTTTCCACAGCCATAACATGTGTTTGAACCGGCTAGACACTCATTCCTATGGCTTTTTCCACACCTCCGACACTCGGACACCATTTGCTCGCTAGAACCATTGCCTTGAGAACGATTATCTCCACCAGACCTTAAATGTGAGAAATTACCATTATCCGTTCTTCCCCTCTTTGAATCCCTAGTCCTTTTCTTAGGTTTTCCTTCTTGGATTTGTTCAGCATGTATCATCAAGCAGTAGACATGCACTTCCTTAACAAGCATGATAGTTAGGCATTCTTTGACCACCAAATTGGAAGCACCCGACATAAACTTACTCATCATTGCCCTAAGATCGGTAACCATAGCTGGGATATATTTGGACAATTGTGTGAATTTCTTAGCATACTCTTTCACACTCATATCTCCTCGACGAAGGTTAATGAACTCAAGCATCTTTGCCTCCGTCATCTCAAGGAGTAAGAACCTATCAAGAAAAGTAACCTTAAATTTCTCTCAATCAAGAGTATTTGCATCAATTGCCCTCTCTTCCTTCCATTGGTTAAACCAAACTTGAGCAACGCCCTTGAGTTGGTAAGCGGCCAATTTCACCTTTTCTACCGAAGTAATACCCATAATCTCTACAATCTTGTGAACCTCGTCGATGAACTCTTGAGGATCTTCCTCAACTTTAGACCCATGAAATTCCCGAGAATTCATCCTAGTAAAGTCCTTCACCCTTGTTGTCGTCGTTCCCACCCTTGAGTTCACGAGAGCCACAACCTTGCTATTTTCTTGAGCCGTCATAGTTTGAGTCAATGCATGAAATGCGGCTCGAAACTCATCATTAGTCGCTTGTTCGACCAAAGGTTCTGCCGGAACTTGAGGAGGTTCTTATTCTCCATTCTCACCTGCATTCCTTCTAACGTATGTTCTTTGAGGATTCGTACAGATGACCTCAATTTCTTAGTTGCCTTTAACGTCCAACCCCGATCCCCAAAACGGGTCGTGGACCTTTCACGAGCCGTTTAGGCTTCCGTGGAGGGTTTGTGGTTGGTTTTAGGCATGTGGACCTGCCTGTTAACCCACTTAAACCTTTTTTTTTCAAAGTCCGAGGAGTTACAGTTGTAAGTTGTAACTTTTACATATTAGAAGTTTATATCTTGAATATATTGTGTGTATATTTGTGAATATCTTATATATATGAATGTATATTTATGTATATCGTCTATTGTCTATATTAATAAAGATATTATAATTTTTAAAATAGTGATATATTGTAAGTATATCGTTCATATATTTATAATTTTTCTGTATATTTGATTCAAATTTCAAATTAATAAATGATAACACTATACTTGAAATTTTACGTTACAACTTTCAACTTTCAAATTTTCAAATTACAATGGGTTATAATTATTTCAAAATTAAATTGATAACACTATACTACATGATTGGAACTCAAATTTCAAGTTTTAAATTTTAATATTTCAAATTGATAACACTACACTACAAATATTTTAATTCATTTAATTTCATGGAAGATGAATGTTGGAAATTGAAACTTCAAAGCTAAAAATAGAATAACAGGCAAGAACGAAATAGAAATTATATATAGATAGAGAAAGGATTGTGTGACAAATAAAATTTGAAATTTGATTCAAGTTTCAGCTTTTAATTTTCAAATTTTAAATTCACAACAGTTACAATTATTTCAAAATTAAATTGACAACAATACACTAAATTAGGATTGTAGATAGCCGGGTTGGTTCAGATTTTTCAAATATCAAACCAAATCATTTGTCTTGGATTTCTTAATTTATAAACCAACCAAACTAGTAAAACTTGGATTTTTCAACCTCAAGTTTTTTTTTGGGGAGTTTTCAGGTTTGTGGGTTTTTTTGGTTAAGTATTCATACAAACATATAATTAACTTGTAGTTCAAATATTTCTTAGTCCTAACAAAATACAACTATCTGAGGTGTTTCTTAATAAAATAACAAAAATATATGAGATGAGTTACAACACAAAAATATTCAACAAAAATAAATGATGAAATCACATAAAATAAATATTGCAAATTAATAAGTCATAATGAAAATGATCATAATTTAAAAGTACTAAGTCATGCTAAAATAAATCTAATAAGTATTACATGATTAAACATTAAAGAAAAATTAAAATTAAGTTATATATATATTAAAATTAAAATTAAAATTTTTTTATATCACCTATTCGAAAATTAATTTAGTTTGGAGCTTAAAAAAAGTTTTTTTATCTTATAGTCACAATTATAAACTTCACTAATATTATCAAAAAAAAAAATTGTTTAAAAATTAAAGTATAAGTTAGTGGAATCACTCCAAATCAAAATTATCACTTTATATAAGAGATTACACATAAACAAAATGACCACGTTTAGCTTCATTAAATTTTTAAATAAAAAAGGATTACCATCTAATACTAATAATTCAAAATTACTTACCGAAAAAAATTAAAGATATGTCAACGAAAATTAACTTCATGACGCTTAGCCCCAATTTAATCGGCTAGAAAATTATTAGCTTAGGGTTGTACATTTCTTCTTTATGGCTTTCAAAGCCTTGTTCATCTGGACTTTCAACAAAAATGTAAATGACTTCTAATAAGAAACATATATTATTGCATTCTGCTATGTCGAGGATATCATCAAAAATAATAAAAATGACTCTCTCTAACAACTTAAGTTTTTTAGATGAGATGATCACACACTTCAACATGATATTGGAGCAGACAGAGGTCCTAAGATCTAATCTCACCACCACCCAAAATCAAAAAGAACTTCCAAGTGTTTGGCCCATGAAAAAAAATATCAAGCCCGCACGTGAGGGGTGTGTTGAGAATATTATTAAATAATAAAAATATATTCTTTCTAACAGCTTAATAAATTAACCTTCTAGATGAGATTGTCACACACTTTCGTATTCACCAATGTTTATACAATAAGAATAGCAAAGAAAAGAGAATCTAAGTGACAGTTTATACAATTCCCATGAGTCACAAGAAAACAAAAGTATTTGAAAAGACTTGTGATCGTAACCTTTTCACGTTAAAAAGAAGGATCTGAAATAGCAAAAAAATGACATTATCATTGTTTTAACTTAAGGGGTCATTTGGGGCAAAGGATAACATCAAATAGTCCTAAATTTAAATTATAGTGTCATTTAATTTGTTGTTTGATTGGTATGTTTGGGATATCTTATCTCGAAATTAATAATTAGTATCAGGATAAGTTATTCCTTCCCTTGGGTGGTATAGTAATTCCGGAATAACTTATTTCAGGATAAAATAGGTAAAATGACAACCATATCCCTTTATTCACTTCTGCTACCTCATTTTTCACATTCATGTATATTTACATTATTTTTAATAACATGTATAATTATATTCATAATCTTTACTACTTATTTTTTAGGGATAAGGGTTTGAAAAATATCCCAACTTTGGTCGGATTTGCTGTTGCGATACTAAACTTTCATAAGAACCTATTACCTCCCTAGACTATTTAATACCGTATTTTTTACCCCCTGAACTATTTAATAGTGTATTTTAAAGGTATATATGTG
>JAJOOD010017662.1:0-28037 GCA_029582525.1 Solanum tacnaense | reverse complement strand
TGTGTGGTTGTAAATCATTTCATTAAGGGTAAAAAAGACATTTTATAGGCAAATTGTTACTTAAAATAGAAATGTGTCATTCTTTTTGGGACTGACTAAAAAGGAAAGTAAGTCATATAAATTGGGACAGAGGGAGTAATAAATAAAAAGTATCGCTAAAATCAATAATTATTTATTAAAAAGTATCGATCCATGAAATTTTTCCAACATAATTTGTATTTAAAATTGTAATATTTCAAACTTTAAACAGATTTTGAGTGTAGACTCCTGTTATTTTTAATACTCTATTTTATTTTTATTTTTTAATTAATTTTTATTTGGCCCACGGGCCTACCCTATCCATATTTCTCAAGCTCCACAAATCGACAGGCTTATTCAGGCCGAGCTAAAAAGCCCTTTTCTTAAATGAGCTCCAAAATCATAGTCCAGTCCTATCAAATTACGGATTAGACCAGACTGACCCAACGAGCCTAGCCTATATTAACGGCTCTAAAGTCAATAGAGGTTTAGTAATACAGAGGTCAATAGAATCAATCAAATTATGTAGCAATTTTCTTATGTACCAATAACAACACATTGTACCACATTTCATAAATGACGGATTATATATTACTACTCTTAACACGATTTTCTAGTTTTCAATATATAGCATTAGATTTTTATTAATACCTAAAAAATTAATAAATGAATTAAAAATAAAATTGAAAAACATTTTTAAAAAAAAATTCTAACGTATTTAATTACTAATATAATTTCCATAAATACAATATTTTATAACTTACATTCTCTAATTTTTTCATAGTCAGTTGATAAAAAAGATCTCTCCTTCCTAAAATATCTCTCTAGAATATTTTCTCTTCCTAATTTTCTTCCATAATTCAAGCAAAAATAATTGTTCTTAATCTTCTTCTCAAAAAGTCTCTCTTCTTCCTAAAATATCTCCCCTCGATATTCTCACACAATTTTCTCCCTTAAATATATTCACACGTTTTTTTCCTTAGTTTTTTTACTTTTTCATACACGATTTTTTCTTCATTTTGTTGGTAGACAATTTTTTTCTTCTTCTTCTCTATTTGTCGTCTATATAATTTTTATGTTTTCATTCATGATTTTTCTTAGTTTTTCTTTTTAGATAAATCTTGAAAAATAACAAAATTATTTATTTATTCAGTATGAAAAGTGATAGCATTCATTCAATCTCGATAATAACGTCAAATCTTAATTCAAACTGGTATTATAGTATATGAAATTGGTATACAAACTGATATCAATAAAATAAAGAGAAAATTTTCAAAACATTAATATTTTAGCTTTTAGTGGACTCCTTAGCAATAGTTTCACTATTTATTTAAAATGACAATATTTTAGTTTGTTAAGGAATGAGTTATGTATTTATTTTATTTTAATTAATTTGAAAGAATACAAATAATTAATAACAGAATAGAGAAAAACATGGAACAGAAAATTTCAAAAAGGAAAAAAAGATTTTAAATATAAATCAGTTACGTTTTTGAAAGAGCATATGTTGCAAAAAATAGTTTTGTCTTCCGAATCATTCAATTGATAATTTTCAAAGCTTCTTCGAGTTGAATTCGGCATATTCTTGAAACGGAGGTTTTTAAAATTCACGACTATAATTTCGCCAGTTCCATTGAATTCAAGAAATTTCGACATCAGGTATTTTTGTTTTTGTCGATTATTGTATTTGTTTGGATGATATATTCGTATATCTCGACTATAATAGTGGGTTGATTTTTTTCTGATTAAATCGGTGAAATCTTTGTATGATTTGATATTTTTAGCTTTTTTTGGATGTTTTGTATCCAAACTATGATGTAGAACAATTGAAAGTGCTTGATTTTTTTTAGTTTCGTAGTTGTTTTCTTTTTATTTGAATGCATACAATATTTTTGTATCCCATTTTGTTAATGTAAACAGTAACAATATGAGATTTTCGTATCCCATTTTTTTGGGTGTTTTGTATCCAAATTATGATGTAGAACGAATGAAATTGTTTGTTTTTTTTATAGTTTGGAAGTTGCTTTTTTTTTTTTTTAATGCTGACAGTATTTTGAATCCCACTAAGTTAATGTAAATAGTAACTATATAGGGATATAGTCACAAAAATTCTGCAATATACTGAACGGAGTACAACTAGGGATTAAAAATCATAAAGTAATTAAGAATTGTATAAAGTAATTAAGAATTGTATACCAATATTTGTTGCCTTGTAGTAAGTTGTGGATACAATTAAATATTGGATTCAATTTGTTGTAGTTGAGCTAAAATGTGAAATCTTTGTATGTAAATACAGATCAGTATGTATTGAGTGCATGTTCTATATATTTCTTTTTGAAGCTAGTGATGTTTGAGCGCACATTACATTTATGTAATTAGTTTATTTTATTTTTGTGTATTTAACGTGTAATTACTTGTTGGATACATACATCATTCCAATTACTCCCTTACCTGATCAAAACGAGTGGAATGTACCTGGGTATATTGAGGATGACATAGTGCGGCCTCCAAACCACAAAAAGCTACCTGGAAGGCCATCCCAGAAGTATCGTGACAAGGCGTACAAGCTATATGGGAAGAAGAGCAAGAATTCTTCCAGTACTTGTGGGTTTAAGGGGCACAATAGGCGTTCGTGTAGGAATTAGATCACGTATTGTTTAGTTAATGATGCTTGAATTTCATATCTTATTAGAGTAGAATTGTTTCCCAATTTCTAATGCCCTTTGTTTTATATATTTACTTGTTTGAAATTCTTTGAATATGTGTTCAACCGAAATGTATTCATATTCATGTTATGAATTTATTTATTTTATTTTTGTGTATTTAACGTGTAATTACTTTAAAGTGTAATTGAAAAATTATATGAGTTACAAATTTAAATTATATAAAAAATGGAATACAATCTATATACCTAAAGATATGTATAACTTAAAATACAAAAAAAATGTTGGTATAGAATTATAATGAATACAACTCTTTTGGCATTCTAGTTTAAGAAAAAAAAATATAAATACAAATTAGTAGTAAAATAAAATGATATTGAAAATACATTTTTGGTGAAAACATAAAACATAGAATAAGTTGTATTCAAACTAAATTGTATTTATATTTCAATATCCAGTCTTGTTATATTATTATTATTTCACTTTAAAATTGTAGTTACTATTTCTCTGATCAGTTTATATTCCAAAAATCAGGATGTATTTCAATATCAATTTGTATTCCAAAAATCAGGATGTATTTCAATATCATTTTGTATTCCAAACGCCAAATGAATACCAAATAAGTTTGTATTTCCCTTCTTATAATGTAGTCATCACAATTTTATATATTATGTTTTCATCAAACTTATATTGCTTTAACAAAATAAAATACAAAAATATGTCTTCCTAATACAGTTAGCAGAGAGTATACACATGAATACAAAAAATGTCTTACAAAAAATAAAATACAAAAAATGTCTTACTAATACAATTATGATTAAAATACAAAAAATGTCTTACTAATACAGTCATGATTAAGACCTGTATAATATACACATGAATATACTGTAATTTTGTAATTTATAACATAAATATTTGATGAATATCTAAACAAAATCACATAAAAATCGAAAAAATTGACTGAAAATTCGTAATATATACAATCCGAAATATACACCATAATAAAGCAAATCAAAATACTCAGTAAATAATGGAAATTACCTTTGCCAATCGAGAAATTTCTTGAATTAATAAATAGATTTCATTTAACAATCGAGAAATTTCTTGAATTAAAATAGAGATTTTGTTGAACAATTTGTGAGAACCTTGAAGAAAGAGAAGCTGGTAAACGTGAAAGGTGGGGGAAAGAAAACGTGAAAGGTGGGGAAATAAGGGTAATGGGTAGTGGTGTAATTATTTTTTTCTTTTTAAATGGTTATTGGTTTAGAATTTGGTCCAATATAGGACTGTTTTGATAAATAAAAGGAAATTTAAATAATAAAATTTGAATACAAATTATTTTCAAAAATATTGTCATTCTGACATTTTAAATAAATATTTTAAAGTGTTGTTATTTTAACTAATTATGTTAGGTATTACAATGACTTGATTGCTAATTTTCCCTAAAATAAATATCACAATTCATAACTCATTTTATACACTAAGGGGTCGTTTGGTACAAATATTAATAATGCATGGATTAGTAGTGTTGAGATTAGTAATGCTGAGATTAATAGTGCAGGGATTAGTAATGCAGAGTTTATTTTTATCAAGTGTTTGGTTCATTATTAATCACCTGATCATCTTGTGTTTGGATTAAAATTTTATAAAAAAACTTCTTTCCAATTATACCCTTGAATTATTATGTAATTGGATTAAGGTAAATAATTGCCAGACAAATATTATTTTTTATGGCCTTCTAACTATCTATGAGAAGAACAATTTTGTTGTCATGTTTGCCTTTTTTCACTTAAATTATTTGAGGATAAATAATTGTCATCTTAGTAAATTGATCACTTACAAAATGTCAATTTTCAAATTATAAAAGATAAACTATCAACTTTTAAAATTGAAAAGACGGTAAACAATAACAAAATTGAATAAACCATCTAAATTTACACATAAAAATTGCAAGTTGTAGTTTTAATATGTATGCAATTTTATAAATTATTCAAATAAAAATAAATTATAACAAACAATTAGTTAATGTTAAACATCTCACATTTCAAATATTGTATTAATTTGTGTTGGATTTATTTAGTAACAAACAACTCTCTGTAAATAATTTATAAGCTAATTTATTTAAATAAATTTATTAGTACAAATATAAAACATAAAATCAAGAAAATAAACAAAATAATTAAAATGATTTGAGGATATTTTGGTCTTTACATAGACTTATCCCATGGTATTATATTCTATGTATTACTAATACCTCCAAATGAAAGGTATTAGTAATACATCATATAATACCATGTAGGAGGTATAACTAATCCATGGATTAGTTATACATAGGCCCAAATTCCTACTAAATATAGTACTAAATAATACTCCCATATATAATATATGGACTATTTTTCTTAATGTGGCCTACCAAACGACCCCTAAAACAATTACTAGTTTGCATACCAACTTTCACAGTTTTCAAGAAATATACATAAGTTGGATCGAATGTATAATTTTTGGTTTAGTTTGTATATATAAATTGATTGCGTCTAATAATTACTTTTTTACTAATATATTTGTGTATAAAAGATGGTTTGAAAATGTGATTTATTAACTGATTTGTTGCACGAATTCTTACGATTAAAATTCTGTAATAATCATTCGCTTGTGCATAATATATGGTGTCAAATTTTAGTGGATATTATGCCAATTTATATACATTTATCGAAATCTGAAGTTATATCAATACCCATACAATTGAATAACTTTTATTTTGAACACCACATAACTAAAACACAATTAACACCAAATGCCATAACATAATTAATACAAATATCATTCATAAAAACATAATTAAATAAAATTCATACCAATATCATACATGTAAACAGATTTTATGCCAATGTCTTACAAAAAAAACATAATTAAATATCAAAGAACATAATTAAAAAAAATTCATACCAGTAACATACGTAAAAACAGATTTTATACCAACATATATATGGGGAGCAATATTTTCTTGTTTGGTTTTAAGAGGTCAAGATAACAACATTCCCTTTAACCTAGAAGTTAGGGTCGTTCATGATTATGGTAAAAAAAATCAAATTGAACTACAATTCGATTAAAAAAAGCTGATGTTTGGTTTGATTTTAAATTTTGAAAAATCAACACTATTTGGTTTAGTTTTGATTTTACTAAAAGAAACCCACAAAAATAACTAAACCAAACTGAGAAAAATGTATATATAAATTTTATAATTATTTGTATATTATTCATAAATAAAATAAAAATATTTTGTTAAATTTTAATTAAGTCTTTTGACTTTACCATTTTCTCAAGCCTAACACTTAAATTTTAGCCTAACTATTACAACCTTAAGTCCAAGTCCATCAAAATCCATTAATTTACTTTACCTACCCTACCTCACATAAGATAGTCACACATTCTCTTAATTGAACCACTTTGTTCGTGTAATAATAATTCATATATAGCTTAATTGGTTAATTGAATCTACATTAGCTTTCTTGTGGATTGTACATGTATTATGTATCTGTGTCTATCAAGATATGTATGTCCTAAAAAAGAAATTACTTTCAAACTGAAAAACCAAAAAAAAAGAACCAAATCGACGGTTATCTTTTTCGTTTGATTTGATTTGGTTTTAGAAATTTAAAAATCAACTAAATTTATTTGATTTTGATTTTAACCAATAATCAATTCAAACAGAACCACACACACCCCTATAGCTAGAAGCATCAGTAAGCCTCGAACAATATCCTTCATCGCTTCTTATTTGAGTTGGTGACAAGTGAACGAACATCTTGCAATAGCAAATGTTTTCCTACTCTTAAGCATCGATTCTTGTTGAAGCGATCAACCATTGTAGTGCTTCAACAATGTGTACACATATTAGTAGCTACTGAAGAAAACACATTTTTTTTTTAAGATTAAACTAATTCGAATACACGCAAATGAATCTCTTTAAAAAATAACCATGTAAAAGTCAAAAAAGTTATCTTCTAATGAATTTTTTTAAATCTCTTTTATACTTCTAACTTTTCATGAAAAAAGAAAAGAAGAAAGAAGCAATGTTCATTGTCCAGACCCAGATTTTTGTTTAGTTCCAAACGATTCCAAAAATGGACGTTACACTCTACTTGAATTAAAAAATATTGCTCTGTGTTATACATATATAATTAACATTTACTCCGTGTATAACATATACATACATATTAATTATATACATATTATTACTAATTACACACACAATATATATATACTTTATAATCATTTTTCATACAAAATAGATACACATGATTTGTCGAAATATATAGCATAAAGTTGGTCATTTAAACTTTCTTTTATGATCATATTTTGTCATTTTCTCAAATTTTATACTTGAAATATTACATTATGACGTAAACCAATGGGATTTATTTAAGAAAAATAGAAGTAGAAACGATTCCATAACCATTTGTAAATTGAACAATTTTTGCTAAAAGAAACATAAAATTAAAAATTGTTATACACATATTTATAGTAAATGTCTTCTATATGGAATCTTTTTGAGAAACGTAAGGAGTTCTAGTTGGAGACCAAATCAAATTCCCTATATTTCATAGATCAATTAAATATCATTCGAGAGGAATAATCGAATAAGTGTATTTTTATTTTGTTTTATATAGTTTTATAACAAAAATAATTTTGTAAAATACTTCTACAAAAACCAAATGCATTAATAATCACAGTTATCCTTCTCTCTCTCCTTCAATTTTAGCACCAAACGAACTCTCATCACTGCAAATTCTTAAATTTGGAGATGGATTCCCATTGACGAACTTTAAGTGAAGAGGATGGTAGCATTTTGTGGCGCTCTCTCCTTCTTCCCCTGCCTCTCCAACCCTGGTAACCCTTCCGTTTTGTATATCTATATATATCTTTAGTATAAACTGTTTCTTCGTTTTTTTTTTTGAATTACGTTTATATTTTTGTTTCTTGTTGATTGATTTTAGATCGGAGATCGAGTTTTTGCTTGAAATTAGTGTTGGTGATGCTGCATCTGACCTATGTCGGTATTCTATTTGGTTTTGACAAAGGATTGATTCAAAAAACCAAACAAGGCCCCTGGTAACTAATATACTCAGCTCTACTATCATTTGCTTCAATCAAAACATTGTCCTTGTACATTTATAATATTGGTAGGATTTTCAATATCTTTTTTCCGAAGCTCATTGTTTTATTTTTATACATTGGGGTAAAGCAGTGAGTTGATTTTTTCCTGATATATGAAGGAATCAATTGACATGGAATTGGTTGGAAGATGCAACATTGAGATAATCAGCATTTGTTTTCCAATACTTGCTAAAATTTCTAGCTAAGAGTAGTGATGTAGTTTCAGAGTAGATAAAGACCAAATTGACCATCAAATGGGGGAACTTAGTATAATTTAAATGCCAAGTGGTTCTGTATCAATCTTTCAATTAAAGTGCTTTATTGGTACTTCTGAGAGAAAAATAGTGTTGGCGGATACACATGTTAGAAGCTGAACTTATTTCCCCATCTCAAGCAAGTAAAATTGGGCCCTGAGGAAATAGTAGACTTCCAGGGTTGGTTAGTGGCTGAGTGCAATGAAAGAGAAGGAGACGGGATCTTTAACTCTTAAAGGGAGTCCATTCTCTTTTGAAATTTAGGCTTAAATTTTTAGTCGAGTGACAATCAGGTTGTGAGTGGTTAATAAGACTTTTGAAGAGATTCATAGGACTTAATTTACCCCATCTGGCATTGGACATTATAGATCGTGTGTGATTAATAAGACATCTGAGTCAGCAACTTTTTTGAAATTTAGGATTAAACTTTCAGGTGAGTTACAATCAGGTTACTAGTTAGGCCTAATTTTTTTTATGGTTGGTACTGAGGTAGGAACAACTATAAAAATTGTAAGAGCTAGACTTGCATATGGTAAAATTGCTTTTCCTCCTCCAGATTAAAAATCTGAAAAACCATATTTTATTGATGTGGTAGAATGCAATGAGTTCTAGACACAATTCATTTTGAAAGTGCAGGTAGGAATGAAGGTTCTTTTAACTCACAGTCCTGTGTTTCATTAGAACCTTCTCTCTCTTTTTTTCCTTTTTCAGAATCTAAAAACTCCATAATGGTGCTGAAACGGAAAGATATTTTTATTTTGGGTGGGGGTAGAGATCTAGGTTTACTGCCCATCAATATAAACTTTTAGAACTATGTAAATATAGGATACCAAGGAGATCATACTTGAGTTATTTTCCAATGCAGTTTTACAGTTTTCATATCTTTGATTGTTTCGCTGTATTATTATTCCAAATGTTTCACTTTGTTTTTGGCACTTTTATGAAATTGCTGACCACCCTCCTTTTTTGTCTTCAAGGTACACGGCAGTGTATTTGCTGCTGCTTGTTGCTACACTGGCTAAATACTTCGTCGTATGTAGTTCTTCTCCTGGGTAATTAGGCTGGAATTTTGTTCTTAAGCTAAGCTATACGGAATCTTTACTAGCTTCACCTACTACATTGTTGAAGGGCCTTAAAAAGTTATTTTTCATGAACATGTAGCTATGTTCTTGATGCAATGAGGGCTATGAATGAGACAGATGCATCGCGTAATAGGGAAACAATTACCTCTATGTAAGATATTTTCCTCTCTGGATCTTTACCTGCAAAATAAGTAATTGGAGTACAATGATTATTCCCTGAAAGTCAAGTGTAAAAGGGATTTATCTAATTTCTGTTGTTTTCTGCCTTTTGTGATATATGATCAAGCAAAGACAGCCTGCTTCGAGCAAAAATGGCAGTGTAGTTATCACAATCAACAGAAACCAGTTAGAAAAGAATCTTATAGGGAGTGGTACAACTTCCTGGGAAAAGCTAGTGATGGATATGTATCCTCCAGGAACATCTGTTAGGTAGGCTGACTTGAAAATCAGCATGTTTATTCTTTTCTTGTTATATTTAAAGCTGCTTGAGTGTTTTGTAACTATTATACAGCCTGATTTGAGTCTGTGAAATGTGCTTGATGAACTATATATTTCATAGTGCTAGTTGGACCAGGAGAATTCTGTGTTCTTAAACTAAAAAGCTTATCGTGGTAAATATATTTATCTCCACTATCCATTTTAAACAACATGGTGCTTACCTGCTTGGCTACGTGATCAGCTGTTGGTGAACATATTGATGCTTTCAGATATAAATGTTATAGCAAGGTACTCTATTTGTAAACTGCATAATCCTATGAAGAAGCAAAACTGCAGTATAGCATGCAAGTGAAGCCCTTTATGTGAAGCAGGAGAAGCTTAAGCTTGCATTTTAATTAAGAAATCAAGATATGGTAAAGAAATGTCCATATAAGCAAATCATGAGATTTGTTATGAGTGGGTTGTTTAAAGGTGTAACTGATGGGAATTAGCTACAGCTGCTTGCAGTGTCAAGGATGGTGATTTTCCTCTCAAGGTTCTTTACATCGACAGATCTTGACACATTATTAGATGAGTTTGTTCAGGAAACTGATGTAACCACTAATATCTCATCTGTTATGTGCACAATTTGTGTGATTACCTGTTCTTTCTTGTTCATCGCTTTTAGAAGCAGTTAGCGATGGACTATATAATATTGAATGCCTAGACATTGTTTAATGGTGATTTATTTGCATCAATAAAAGGGGGAAATGTTGCCATAAGCTTTGCCACTGTAAATTCTTCTTGTCTCTCTTCGATGATGAAGTTTGTATTATCTTGGAGCTTCATGACATTTTAAATTCTAATAATGATTTGGTGCCGGTTGCTGGTGGGAGGTGGTAAGTATCCCGTCGAATTAGTCGAGGTGCGTGTAAACTAGCTCGGACACCACAATTATCAAAAAAATATTAATATATATATATTCTAATAATGATTCTCAAAGTTGGTGGACGGATGTTTATCTTGTAACTTCAATCTGCCAAAATTATTTCCTTTCTATGTTCTTTCTGTTCCACAGTTTTAGGTAGAAATGTTAGTGCACAGTTGTGCGGTTATGGATTCGTAATTTGCCTAGTGTTCTCATCAAGTTCCCTTGCTAACTAATTCTATTTCTCTTTTCCAGAAGTGTGACTTGCACTTACTGTAATATAGTGCAGGTAAAAACTCCTATCTCTGTCTTCCATTCGTATACAAAGCAAATGTCTCAAATACTTGCTGGTGATTCTTAATGATCGGGAGTATCTTTGCATTAGCCAAATTATTTACATGATATGGGAGCCATACATATGCTATGAACCTCTGTGATAGGTTTTGGCATGAAATGAGTTGAATTTTGGACCTTAAATGCGTTGCCCATATTTTTCTCTCCCGTGACATTACTTGTTTTACCAACATATTCCATCCATACATGCTATACTTTCATTGAGGCATGCATAGCTGGTTGTATGAGATAAACGAAACATTGATAATTTGTCTTGCATTTGGAATTGGTGAAGTCAAACGTCGTCCTATCTTGTGTGCATATCTTTGTGAAAGGATCTTGGCTACTTCTCCTTAGTTGGACACCATTTCTATACCTTTTTCTCTTTTTTTCTTTTCATCTCTTTGTCAGAGTTTGGCATGCAAACATGTACTTTCCAACATTCTTCGTCTTTGTGCTGCATTTTGGATTGGACTGTGTTTGTGGATTTTGTGATCTTGTGTCTGGTGCTAGCTTGAAACTTCAAACTGCTTTTGTTTTGTTTCAATGTAAGTAACTTTATACACAAAATTGAGCATATGCTTTTGAAACCTAATACTCCTGCCAAATTACACTTCATGGTCCTTAATCCTATATCTGCACATTCTCCTGCCTAAACAGATTATCTCTTTTGACAAGCACAAAAACTTTTCCCACCGGGAAAGATCAAAGAGGTCAAGTTAATAGGTAAAGATTAAAAGAGAAAGTAGGTTAAACAATGAGACTTCCCATTGGTTATTTGTCTTGTTAAGTACATGTAATTTCTCCTGTTATGTTGTTACAGTTTTGCTAACAATTTTTCAGACTTATAAATCGTTATTCTACTTGAATTACAGCCTCCACGAGCTAAACACTGTCATGATTGTGACAAATGCATTCTCCAGTTTGATCATCACTGTGTTTGGCTTGGCTCATGCGTAGGACAGGGTAACCATTGCTGGTTTTGGTGAGCAAGTTTTCCCCAATTTGATACACTTATTTATTCGTTGCTTTCTGTTTAAGAAAAAACATTCTAATTCAGTTGAAGACCTTTAAGTGCACTGGTCAACCCCCTTTAATCCCCCCCTCTCCCATCCACACACACAACCAATAGAGATGTTTTCCTGTGTATCCTATATGGGGCGAAATCTGTATGGATTTCAAGAGATAATAGATTTTTCGAGACAACTTCCTTCCATGTGATTATAGGTCTACCTCATCCTTTTTAATACTTTCAATACCATTGTTTCGCACATATGGACTGGTGTTCGGAGGTTGACATAAGACATAACTAAACTGTCTCAAGTGAACTCTTGTTTTTATCATCTACATGTACAACTTGCACCTCCTGCCAATGTGATTATTTTTAATATTATACGGTTTTTTTTCTGGTCGCACATTCATCTTAACATCCGCATTTTCGCGACACTTGTGGATATGCCAGACCTCAGAGGCTCAATATTCACTCCAAATAAACATTGTTGGTCTTACAATCACTTTATAGAAGTTATGTTTCACTTTGATAGATATCCTCCTATGGCATACCTCTGGTAGCACTTGTCTAATTTAAATATTTTATTTTGATCTTTCATCAAAAATTAGGTAGTTCCTCCTCCTTCATTTGGGCGTGTGACCAACGGATTTAACATAAGTACATTTAAGTTTAAGATTTATGTTTTAGATGCAATCCTTGTTTCTGGAAAACAATATATACATATGTACATATATTTGTCAGCATCCCTCTCTTTTAGCTTTATTCCTTTTTCCCAGTTGTTGTCATTAAATGGGAACACAAGGTTATCCTGTGTCCTTATGATTTAGTTGACAATTTAAAATGTATTTTAGGATTATTTTTTCCTTTAAAAAAGTGGTATTGTCCATGGCAAGTTGGATAGGTCAAAAATTGGCCAGAGTTCGGTAAGTTTGGAACACCTGTAAGAATATATTGGGGCATTTTATAGAGTGCAGCAAGACTTGGAGACATTGATGGTTGGGCTTGTCGGTTTCTTGGAAGACGTTCTTTAAAATGTCTAATTCATTGTTATCTAATTTGCCAAAGCAATAGGCTTATGTGTCTATAACATGCAAGTACACTTGATTTCTGAGCTTTCAACTGGCTATGACCGTTAGTTGACATGTCAAAACTCATATTTTTTTCTTACTCTCTCCATTCCTATTTATAAGTCACCGTTTTAGATTTTACGTCCCTTAAGAAACTATGTAAGTTTACCATTGTATCCTTATTTAGTATTCTCTTGAAGTCAAGTTTTTAATAAATGAACATAAATTAATTTATTTTGATTAATTAAATTGACCAATGAACATGAATTAATCATTTAGTTTTCCTATGTTGGTCAAATTCATACTTTCAAGGCTAATAACTCTCAAGGGTAAAATAGGAAGAATAATGTCATTTATGCATTGATTTTGTGAAATGACAAATATTAAGGACCATCTATTTTAAGTAAGGACGACATATGTATAGGGACGGAGGGAATATAACTTATGTTTATATTGCATGTACACATTGTGCTTTTATTCTGTAGGAAATTCCTGTTTATCTTTGTTTCTTAAGGTTTAAGTTATTGGTCTTTGCTATAGTTATTTACCTTTCCTAGTATAACAGGTGGTATCTTTGCTCGGAAACAGCCTTTTCTCTTTGGACTGGCACTTTATATATTCAATACTTGATAACTCACGTATCAAAGCCATGGTATGTATCTGTGTGTCAGTGATTTATCTTATGAGGGTTTCTGTTTTCAATAGCGTCCTGGCATAAAAGAAGATGGGAGTTTCGCATCTCGTCACTGAAATATGTCTTCCTTTTATATTCTACTATATACTCCTTCCATTCAAAAAGAAAATATGGATGGAGCTTTAGGTGGAGCATACTAGAGAAGGATAATCTGCATTGCTGTCCAACTTAAATTGAAAATTTTTATGGTTTATGCTTCTTGAACTTCCAATGGAAGTTTGTTAGTTTTCAGTTCAACTTCACCTATGTGCCCTTTGCATAGTCAGTCTAATCCTGATAAAGGAAGGAGGTTGCAGTAGGTTAACGGTCAGCATAAAAGTAGTCAATAGTATCATGAATCCTATAGACATTAGCGGACCCAAGTGTTTTTGAGATTGGGGTATAGTTGATTGATTTTGATAGTTGGTTTCATTTGCATTAGGATAAGCTATAAGTTTTTTTATTTATTTATTCTTTTTTTTAATACGGATCAGAATATCTGGCTTGGATTTTCCTCTGAACAGAGAAAATACATAAAAAGCTCAGTAATTTCAGCTTCGATCATCTGGGGAAATATTCATCACCTCCAGGATAAGCTATAAGTTGACAAGTGTATTCAATAGTCTTTTCATCTTTTTCTGCATTTAAGATTCAACTTAGTGAAAAGCGGATTCTTGCACTTGTTGTTACTTTAAAGGAAGTTCCAAATTTTGTTGGATGGAACACAGATGAGTGGATTTGAATCTGTCGTTGCATGAAATGTCTGTCCCTCTTTATAGATGTAAGAAGCTTGGAAAAAAGGTGATACCCTTACCCTTTAATTACTGTTGGCATTGTCTTCTTCACATGTCACAGAAGGTTGACTCTGACTGAACAATTTGAAGAGAACGTAGAAAACATAGAAGTCTTCTTCAAAGATTTCAAGATGATTAGGAAGTATCATATAGTTTTTTTTATCCGATTTCAATTAAGTTCTTTCAAATTTCGGGAAATTCATTGATTCTTTTAAAATTTATCAATTCTAATTTTGAAGTTATATGAAAATGAGTAATTGATGATACCTTCAAAATTTTAAATTTTCTTAGAAAATAATTAGTTTTGTTATCAATAATTCAATAAAGTCTAGAAATAGTATGAATTCTTTTTTATAAAAATATCATTGAAATAAAGAATTTGACTGGATAAGAAGCAGTGTTCAGGGAAGCGTGAAGCGGAAAAAAGAGATAAGGCCCCGCTTCATGCTTTAAGCGATGAAGCGCTCACATACTCATTCTAGTCTGTGAAGCGTAGAAGGCTCACATCGCTTCGCTTCATCGCTTACTCGCTTTCCTGAACACTGATAAGAAGAAGAAAAAGAAAAGAAAAAAAAAATGGGAGAGGGGTTCAACTTGGGGTGGGGTGGGGTGGGGTGAGGGTGGGAGGTGAAGAAAAAGAAAGAAAATTGAGGGATGGATCACTTGAAAGTGGGGATAGAAGATGAAGTGGAATTTAAGATGAAATCAAAATTAAAATAAGTCAAAAAGTAAGAGAGAGAAATAAAAAAAAATTGAATGAATTTTTTTTTACATTTTTAATTAAATTAACACGTGTCATGTAATGATTGGTGTGTGAACACACTTGCTTCTTAAAATCTGAGGCTGATCGAAATATGATATAATAATATCTGTTCAAAATTGTTTGGTGGGGTAATAAGACGGTTGTAAAGTTAAGGTGTCTTTTTGAAAATCCGTGACAACTTCAGTGGTGACTTTATGTCTTTTCTCGAGATAAAATTTGTTTTGCGTATGTGCACTGCATTTGTTTACTCTAAGTTGGGAGATTGGAAAAAGAATGATAATATAGCTAGACTGAATTAATCTACGAGTACTGGTTCTTATTTAGGTTCCTTGAGTCTAAGATGAATATGGAATTACTTTGATTGCGTAAGGTTGCTAGAACCAATTTTTAAGCAATTAACTGTGGTGACTGTAGTAAAAGAAGAGGCTACATCATAAGGACAACACTTAAGCTGATGTGACAAGGCAGTGCTGACATGATGATTGGTTTAACTTCTGTGTATATATATATGTGTGTGTGTGTGTGTGTGTGTGATGCAATTACATAAAAGCTCAGGCTTCTCTTGACAGTCCTGCAATCCAGAAAAACTAAAGATGTCAAATGTGACTTTGGCTTTGTTGCAGGTGGTCATATGCAATTGTTTTCTTGCTGTTAGCTGTTTTGTCTATTTGCCTCTTCTTTCTTATTCTCCTCTTCATATTCCACAGGTAAGATTTCTCATCTCTGGTTTGTTAACTCTTGTTACTTAGTGGCGTTTGGTAGTTTAGGTTTTCCTTGAAATCTGTTAAAAGTTTAAGTTCTTAAATGTCATGTGTCGGTTCCTGAATTTGTTGCCTGGGTTATGTGGGTTCTAGAAACCATCTATTTCTGTGGGTGATTAGGAATTCATGGACAAGGGATGTAATGATTGTCACAATTTAATGAATCTGTCGTGTAAAGATGAGAGAAATAGACTCAATATCACATCAATTTGATCTTGTGAGATAGGTCACAACACATTCTAACTAAGCTAGGACAAACTTTGGGCTAATCTTTGACATGTTGGCTGGATTCACGAGTGAAGAGGCTGCTCTATCCATTCTAGCTTGGTTAGCGGTGGACTAAGTTGCTGGTCCAGCAAGATGAGAAAACATCAGAAGTTCTTCATTAGTCTTTTCAATTAACTTTTAGTCAATCTTGCACTGTAGGAACATAAAATTTCAACAGCCACTGTGAAAATTGAAAAGGAGTGTCCTTTGCTCTTCTCAATATCATTCACCGGACATGTGAAGTTTGCTCTTCAATACATTTCTAAAATGCCACTTCAGGAATAATAACTGAGATTTTACATGTTTCTTGGACAGCTATCTTATTTTGACAAATCAGATCACTTTTGAGGTTCTTAGAAAACGGCGCATCCCCTATATGAGGTTGGTTGGTTGGTCGTTTCTCCATATTTCTAGTATCATGTTATATTGTTGTAATGTAGCATGTATGTATCTCATGATTGCTTTGAGGTGGTGCTTTCATAATATGATAGCAGCATATATTGGCTTAACATCAGGATTTTCTTGTATTAAAGTGTGAGCTGACAGTTGCGCTGATTTGCAGGAACATTCCTGAAGGAGTTTTTCCGTTTAGTAAAGGAGCATGCAGAAATTCGTACGAGTTCTGCTGTGCCCGGAGCAGCAAGTACAGGATGGAACCACTGCCAACAGCACTAGAACTTGAAGAGAAGTTGAGACCCTATACATACTCCGATGTTTTATCTTGTCGGTGTTGCTAATGATCACTTGTGCAGTAGACATCAAAATTTCCCATCGATTGTACCAGTATGGAAAATCTTGGTCAAGTATTTGTTTGTGGTATTGGTATCAACATCATTGAATGGTAATCATAGGTACAATATTTCACATTTCTTTCAAGGAAATTCAAGATATCTTCTCATGCCAAAATGCTGAGGAATGTAAAAATTTAGACATGGCTGTTCAAAATCTAACCTGAACTAAAAAAAATGCTATTGGTTTAACGGCTTAGGATTATTATTATTTTTTATTGGGGTTATTCTACTTAATTTCTATTGGAGACATAGAATCATCTGGATTGATGTATACTTTGAAGATATTTGATTGAATTGACCCAAAATCTATCTAGTGTGAAAATGGGTCTAATCTTGTCCAAAGAAAGAAATGTCATGTGTCTGAAATATCTTAAAGGAACTGTGAACCTAGTACTATGGTATCCAATAGGATTCAGTGATGCAGACTAGGCCGGATAGAAAAAGCACGTCAACAGGAATGACTCCATGTCTAGTGTCTTGGGCTACAAAGTGTCTAGTGTTGAAGTTGAATAGTACTGCCTCCTATTGTGCTCAACTCCCATGGATAAAACAGCAGGTTGAAGATTTTGGAATTAAAGTAGGTTGTATGTATGTATGTATACCTATCAGATGGAACATGTGCTATGAATATGGCAACGAACAAAGCATATAGATGTATCTATCTCACCAGGGACAACGTGGAGAAATGACTCACTGGTTGCCGATATCTTTACTTGGAAGAGAACGAAATCGACTAGCCTTGGGGCTGGTGTGGTGTATCAATAATGATTCTTCTCTCAAAAGGTTTAATATTAACTAACTCATCTTCCTACCTTGTCAGAGGCATACATACACCTACAGTAGGTCAGGATAACACTTCTATCAGATATTACCCTTAGTTTCCTATAACTATGTTGCAAATGTGCTCTCATGTCAAGGAATAACAGGTATGCATGCATGCACCAATCCTCATTCTATTTAACTATGCATATGGTTTTGTATTAAAATAAGCTTTTTCAATTTGTTCATCAAGCAGACAACAACCTCCCTCATGATTAAAAAAAACCTCCCTCTTTCTCTCACTTTCTTTTTTAAGCCTAACGGGATGGCAATGGAACAGGGCGGATGAAACCATTCTCCTTCCCTAGCATCGCCTCACCCCACGTGCCTTACTTTTTTAGCTCATTTATTGCGAACAAGAATGGAGATGTTACCCTTTATTTGAAATGAAGATTGATGAACAAAACATAAAATGTTTGTGTGGAACTCATTTTATATGGAGTTCTTGATGTTAAAATTACCAATCTCAAACATGAACTTACTATCAATTAGTTCGATTACTTATGGAAACCTCTTCTGATAAATGAAAAATCTTAAGAAATATATAAAATAAATAGACTTCTTATAACATAGTTATTTTGCTCCTTAAGAGAAGGCATATGTTTCTTGAATTGATTAAAGAGTCAGATTTAAGAAGCAATGCCTAATGTGTTGAGATGTTGACATAATCCACCAGACATTTGCCATGACAAAAATATTATTCATGAAATAGTATGGGAGAAATACTTTAATAATTCTAGCTCTAAACTATAAGGGCAAAAAATGTTCTTACTCTACTACTAAAGGGTACCAACATTATTGTAATTTATAAATTCCTATATATGTACTTGTACTGCCTCATGAAGTGGAATACATATCAACAGAAATGCCTCTTCAAGTATTTTAGCAAAACACTCTTTCTTAAGGTAAATTAAGTAATTGTTGGTCTCACTTTCAATGTTGGAACCTTGACCTTAAAGCTGACTGAACGTCTTGAACATTTTCCTTTGCAAAATAAGTTTCTAGTGTCGAGAATTCCAAAACGAAATGACCAGAAATTTGTCTCTTACGTTACTTACTACCTTTCGAGGGATTATTTGCATGATGAATAATCTTCCGAGAGCAATGACAATAAGTTGAATGAATGAATATTCCTTCTCTATCAGAGAGGTAATAAGATAAGTTACACCGCCCACCGCCCACATGCATATAGAAGAAAGTAAGTCGGGAAAAGAGTACATGGAAACTGTACTACAACATGTTTGCTTTTATCCATTATCTAATCTACAACAGTACCAAGGAAAAACATCTCCTAGTTCCAATTCCATTATACACCCAACTACATCATACATAGCTACTTCCAACATTTAGGTGTTCTCAGCAACAGCCTCGTCAATTTCATCTGCGTGCTCTCTCAGTACATTCCACTGATCCATGCTCAATGAGATGCCTGAAAAAGGAAAACACTACAGTTAGTTTCAGTTTTCAACTCCTGCAAATACATGGACGAAAAATACAACAACATACCCAGTATAAACTATTCCTATACATGGGGTCTGGGGAGGGTGGTGGGTGTGCACATACCCTACCCCTACATTTGCAAGGTAGAGAGGTTTAAACTTGTGTTGAGAATAGAAGATATAATAATAAAAGCAGTTAACAATTGGTGCAGGAGTTGTTTGATGTTTTGTTTCAAGTATGAAGCACCAAGGAGATGCAGCGGTACATACATAGAGTACAAGAGCAAATTCCAGGACATGCTGAGGAATCTAAACAGATCAGCGGAAGAGGCCACAAAAATAAGCATAACATCTGAATTCAGCTATAAGCTGGTTCAATCTAGCATTGGATAAACCAGCTCGTTCTCTATTTCTACAAGGTCCCCTATGACCCAATTCAGCTCAATTAGCAATGCTCATTTCTAACATCAAAGGAAGGAGCAATGCTAGAGAGACAGCATGCAGTATCTATCTTCAAGAGTGACTTATGCTGGTCTTGCATATCAATCTTTAAGAACACTATTAATGCATCTCAAAGTATGTCAGCTTGAGAAGCTCAGTACTGCAGTAAACATTAGTTAATGTGACTAAACAGCACAAAGGTAATAACTCCCCCCTTTTCGAATTGAAGATACAACCACTAACCTTGTGAAAATAAGTCCACATCCTCCAGTATCACAGATTATAATTTATTGTACATTGTACAAGATGTAGATGTGGATGTAGACCTTATAGGAAAAGGAAATAGCTCTGGGGAAGAAAGCTAACGTTTGGAAGGACAGAGTCACCAAGGCATAGAGAAAAATGTTAACAGTTTCCTAGCCAGCGGAAAAGAGTTCCTATTGTTTAACCAAGAACTAGCATTGGCACAACCTCTTCTTCTGACCATAAAAGCCACATTCAATGCATACGTTGATTTCTACACAACGGAGTAAACTTCAAAATATCTCTGGAGCAATATGAAATTGCTGTAAATTCTTCATTTCCCTAGAATTGCCAATGTCAACCCAGTATGATATGATTTGAGTTGATCTGTCTGATTACAATAATAACCATGCCAGCTCATACAACACAAACTAAATGACATGTGAACAAAGCATCAATCCTCGGCAACTAGAAACAACAAGATTGTTAGTGAGAAATTTTCCTTTCTGCGGATTACCTACAGTTCATATGTCATTACTTCAGCTAATGATGAAACCTCCCAGGAGGGTATAATTCCGAATTGACTCGTGTATATAGAAGATGTTCCTTCCATCAACCAATTTCATATAGGAACAATGAGAATTGCCAAGTTCTTTTTAATGGGAGTGGTATCTGAGCTAGCTCGTAGGCACCTCAACTACTCCACCGAGTATCTATTACTACTTCCCACAAGGACAGGTACTGGGTACCCCTCCCACTTTATTGACCAACAGGCCACACCTCAAGTGTTGCTAATTGACAATTCTTAGAACCGACTGAAATTGCAAATGCAACAAAAAAAAAAAAAACATATCCTCCCTAAGTAAACATCATATTAATACTGAACCTGTTCCATAAACAAGATGACCAAACTTTATCCTCAAGTCTCCAAATTTTATAGCAGTCTCTTAGTCTTAATATTCTTTGTCCTGAAGTCTCCAAATTTTATTGCAGTCTCTTAGTCTCAATATTCTTTCTTCTCCAAAGGTAAGAAACAATTTGCCGTCTATGGATATTAGGATTAAATTGTATATAGGTAGCCTTGTGCAAACATAAATACTGTTTCACATGAATAAGTACACCAAGCAATTTGTGACATATCTGCTTTGTTTCAAGGATGTTGAAACTGCTTGCATATCTAAGATGTGTTAGGGAAAATACTATAATATTGATACCAGACAGGAATTCAAAATAGTAAGCGAACCATCACAAAGATTGAGTCATGGAAAACCACTACCTTGAAAGCGATTTCGGCTCAATTCCGGAGAAAATCGTTAAGGCCAGTCACTCCGCAAGGTTCCACAACTCTTTAAACGCTTACACTCGTGGCTATAAGTTTGGAGTGGCACAAATACAATAACTCAGAAACTATTCGAGATAATGGAAGAATTGGTGAAGGAGAGAGTAAATAAAAGAGAGGTTTCTTTGTTCTCTTCTGTATACACAATTCCTAAAACGAAACATGAGGAGACCAGAGAGAATAAAAAAAGATACTGAGAAACCTAAGAAACTTTTACGACTCCCGTGTCTCAGTTAACAACTGAAAAGCCCCTTCTTAAGTTACCTATTTAAAAAAAAAACTGAAAAGCCCCTTCTTACTTGTCACGGCCAACCAAGAATTATAATTTACTCTCACTCTAGAGTCTAGAGTAATAAAAACCCTAAATGAAATATAGATAAAATCATCTATGTAACTAGCCTCGCCCAAATCGCAAACACAAACGGAATGAAACAACGAAAACGAAAACTACTAAAAAACACAGATACCAAAACCAAAGGATTGACAACAAAATGAAAATAAATAACTACCTTTTCTGCCGGGCATTTGCTTGCCATCTTTCACATAAAACTCTCGAATATCCACCATTATCCTTCCTCCAAAGCTCCTAACTGTTACTCTTCGATTCTTAGAAATCTGAAACAAAGCCACACCACAAAAATCAGAGAAGAGTAGAAAAGTGATACAAAAATGCTTGTGTGAAACGAAAAAGGTACCTCACAAACGACGATGCCATCTTCATCGTCAGAATCATCGGTTCTGGAAGCTTTCTTAGGAGGATTGTCGCCTTCAGAAGCGTATTCATTCTCTTCCTTTCTCTTTCCGAACCTTCTAGACATTTCTTCTGCCCGTACAGAAATGGTTTGAATGGGGAATGGAGTAAGAGGTAAATACCCTTTAGGCCGTTTGAGATGGGCCCTTGCATTATTGGGCCTCAGATGGTTCTCAACCTATTTTAAGCCCAATCAATTAAAAAAGTGTCCGAATTTATCCATCTATTGATATTATTGGAACTATTAATTCAAATTAAATGTTATAACCACAGTTTCATTTAATTCTAATCCGTAGTAAATACTTTGGCATTCGCCTCTCTCCCCAGAAATCTCCCTCGCCACTCTCCCTCACCTCTCTCACTTTACACAAACATAAATGTATAAACTGTGTTTGTATAAAGCGAGAGAAAACTGTATATACAAATACAAATACATATAATTTCGTCTTATACACTTATAATTATACAAATACAGATCTTCCCCTACCAGTTCTCTTTTGCCTTTCTCTCTTTCTCGCTTTATACAAATTACAATGTATAATTTGTGTTTGTATAAAGCTACAACTTACATCTGTATACAAAAATACAGTTACATATACATATATATATATATATACACGACTGAAAATCACAACAAAAAAACATATACTTATATAACTTACAATCAAGTCAGATTCTTATTTGTATACAGATTCCAAATATATACTTATACAATTGATTTTTATGTATAAGTCTACCGAATATACAGATTAATAGCCATAGCAAACATTAAATTTGCTATGGAGCGCAATTATGCAAACTATAGCTATAACATACAAATATGATTTTTATGTTTGTTAAACCTAAAATTTTATATAGAATTTTAGGTTTAACAAACATAAAAATCATATTTGTATGTTATAGCTATAGTTTGTATAATTGCGCTCCATAGCAAACTTTATGTTTGCTATGGCTATTAATATGTATATTTTGGTATACATATACAAAAGAATTAATTGTATAATTTGTTTCGGTATACATATACAAAAGAATCAATTATATAATATGTGTTTGTATAAAGCGAGAAAGAGAGAAAGACAAAAGAAAACTGGGCAGGGAAAGATCTGTATTTGTATAATTATAAGTGTACATGAAGAAAATATATGTATTTGTATTTGTATATACAATTTTCTCTCACTTTATACAAACACAAACACAATTTATACATTTGTGTTTGTATAAAGTGAGAGAGGCGAGTGAGATTCTCTGGGGAGAGAGGCGAACGAAAAGATATGTATATATACAGTTTTCTCTCACTTTATACAAACACAAACACATTTTATACATTTGTGTTTGTATAAAAGTGAGAGAGGCGAGGGAGAGACTGCAAGCAAGAAAATTAAAGGAGAGTGGCGAGCTACAGGGAGAGAGGCGAATGGCAACAGTTTGCTACGGGTTACAATTAAATCAAATTGTGATTATAACATTTAATTTGAATTAATAGTTTGCTATTTTATGCAATTTTTCCAAAAACATATATAACTAGACACTTATATAATCAATGTCACTAGATGGAGATTACTTATAATGTGATGCAATGAAAATCGATGAAGATGATATAATCAATAGGAGATTTCATAAGAATGTTTGAAAAGGTCAGTTATATAAGAACAAGGATATATATATATACTCTATAAGGTGTTTTAAATCACATTACAATCAAGAAGAATTTTGACGAGGTAATGTATATGTTTTGAATCACCTTGTGTAGCCTATAACCATATATATAATGTATGTAACTTTCAATGTACGTGCTTCTTATTAATATATACTTGTAGTTCATATGTGTGTAATGGTAGATTATTCATGAACTTGGTATAATTTATATTTCAGATGTGATCCTTTTATTCATGTTTGCAATTAATTTTTCTTTTCTGGATATGATCTGTGAAATTAGGACTTGTGCATTGGACTCGGCATGGGCATTGACGATTAAGTGTATGTTAGTGCACAACAATGACCAAGGATGCTAGAGTGTTGGTTCAGTATTGACACGAATTAAATAGCAGGAATCATGAAATAAAACTAACTGTGAAAGCGGGCAAAAATATTCTTCTAAGTGTGAGCAAGGACAATTTTGGCTAATGCAAATGATTGGCATGTATCAATTGTTTTAGTTTGTTTGTTTGATTTTGATTTAACAACTAGTTTAAAATAAATAAAAAAGTCTTTAGAATTTTGTGATTTTAAATAAAAGATTTGTTGAATTTACCAAAATATCTTTTAATTTATAGTTTTAAACATACTATATAAAAGTTACGCTCGACTGTACGCCCTAAGCACGCCTAACGCCCAATGCTCAGGGCTTGCCTAATAAATCTTACACAAATTATGTGTTAAAATCTTTAATTAATATTGTTGACCCTCATAATTCTTTAATAAGTGAATGATACTTAATAATTTTTTAATCTATAGAGATAAGAAGATTGTGAGTAACTCAAATAACAAGTTGTAGTGTCACATCTTTACTAGTTAGTAGCACATTGAAGGTGATTATTTAGTACGTAACATTTCTTTTGAAAATATCCAACAAAATTTTACTTTTTCACTTATCATTGGTCTTCATGGTTTTGTCATATGTCTCAAAATTATCATATTTTATTTAGATATTTGAAAGTAATTTTATATTTATTCATGATGGAGTGATGTTTTTATTATAATAATATTGATTATTTTCTTTTAGGGGGTAAATTGTATAGTATGATAAAAAAAAAGTATTTTTAGAAATAGTGATTCTTTTATTATTAGGAAGTTAAGGTATTAGATTATTTATACTTGTATAATCATATTAGAAATTTTATTTTCTATTAGTTTCCTTAATAATATTTGTAATTATTTCAAACTACTAATATTTTTTTATAATTTTGTGTTATTATATTATAAACTAAAATTTTAAAAATTCATAGGACTTACGCCTCACGTTTCGAGGCTTACGCCTCATCCTATACTAAGTAAAACTCCCCTGCCTTTTAAAACATTGATAAGATAGTTTAAAATATTTTAATTAAAATTGATATAAAATGTATCTCAAGAAGACAAAAAGTTGGGCATGAATTGAAATAGATTTCTGGAGCTACTTAGAAACATGGTACCCTTTTTTTTCCATGACCAGAGACAGTAACACAATTGTCTTTGTTAGGACAAATAATTGACATGACATGTGTCCTAGCAATAAAACAAATTGGAAAGTTTAAACAAAATCACAACTTTTTCCAATTAATTTCTTTTTAGTCTTCCTGGTTGACCTCAAGTCAAGATCATATATAATTTCACTTAAACAAACTAAACCACAATTAAAACTCGTTTATTTTCTTTCATTTTTATTCTTTATCTATGGATGGAAATGTTTGTTCTTAAATAGTTAAGTATACACCACTTTTTCCATTACTGGTTTTTATTTTTATGACTATGTATAGTAGTTGAACAATTCAAATGACCCAAACTAGGAAGGGGTCAATAATATTATAAAGAAAGAAGTATCCTATAAATCAATAGATTCTTATGCTTTCACTTTCATTACTTTTCTAAAAAAAGTTGTTCGGACTGTTTTTTTCCTGAGTCGAGGGTCTATGAAAACAACTTCGAGACAATGTCTCCGATCGTCACTTAACTTTGAATGGTGCACTTAAAAAGTTACTCAACTTAGGATAGTTCAATTTGAATATCTTATTTTTTTTTTGAAAATAATTTAAAATAAAAATTAGATTTCAACAAAATTTAATGAAAAATTTATTTAAATTGGTTGAGTGACTTTCTAAGTGAAATATCAACAGTTTAGTGATTTCTAAGTGAAATATCAATAATTGAGTGATTTTGAGTTATAAAACAAAGTCGAGTGACTTTCTAATTGAACTACTCTAAATTGAGTGACTTTCTAAGTGAGCTATTCTAAGATGAGTGACCATCTGAGAAATTATCTCAAATATTTTCTCTATCTCTGAATTAGAAGTAAGTATGCGTACACTCTATCTTTTCAAATTCACTTTGTGGGAGTATATTATTGTTTATTTAGAGCCCAACATGTCTATGTCACTAGCTAGGATCCACCCATACCTATGAAAGGAATTTTAGCTCATTCCTCCCTAGTGCCACTCGCTCTCAATGTCATTCTCCGCGGTGTGCGCAGAATTTTACACAAATAATGTCATTTTCCATCGCACTCAATATTTATTATATATTTTTGTTTCTTTTTAATATATATTTTTATCGCATTGATAAGATAAATACTATCAAGTATTTTTCGTATAACTTCTGAATATTTGAATTTAAATTTTAAATTGAATTGACCTAATCCACTTTAATAATGAATATTACTTAAATTAACTCTCAATAAATAAAAAATATCACATAAATTAAAACAAAAGGAGTATTACTTTTATATTTCAGTAAGTGTGTTTAAATATGAAATTGCAGTAATTTTAAGATATTGCCTCTTATCTCAAATCATTACATTTATTTTATATTATATTTAAGCAGTGTCAATCTACGATATATTATATATTAATAAGATTAAGAACAAGAGGAGTTTGAGAAAATAAAAGCAGATTGATTGTTCTGCTGTTTGTGCTTTTTATTTATAGACTTTGTACATGTTTATGATTAATATAAGAATTCTTATCTACTACGTATTCTAAAGGAAGAGTAATCCTTTTGTTACAATGAATAAGCTACAATAATCGAATTCTAGTTGATGATGGACTCTAATAAATATAGATATAATATGTTTATTATCATTGATAAAAGTATTATTAACATACAAAAAAAATGTATGAACGAGTATTGCAACATATAGACATAAAAGGTCCCATGGAAGTATCGATCAATCCACAATATTTTACATTGATATATATAAATATCAATTTCATATATGGATGAATTAACATTCCTGCAATGATCATGATAAGGAAGTTGGTTTTGGGAGGACGATGAGTTACACTGGGACTAAAATACAGAGGCAGATTCGTGATTTGAAAGATAAGCATGTCATCCTTCAAATGCCGCGTGATGTCCATGAATTATCAATTATTATTTTTAAAAATAGAAATAATGATGATATCTAAGAAATAAGCATTATTCAGAATGATTAGGCGTTAAACGTTAACTTACACCTCCTAAGTATAGGGTGTCATTCTCAATTGCGTGATGGGCGCAAAACAGGACAAAGTTTCTTGCCTATATAAGAGGCTTCTTAATTTATGTAGTCACAAAATACATCCTCTAAGAAACAAAAAATAAAAAAATGTCATTAACAGAGCTTGAACTTCCTGGGTTCCGTTTTCATCCCACTGAAGAAGAACTTATTAATTTTTACCTCAAAAGAATTATCAATGATGATAAAATCGATTCTAATACCATTGGTGTTCTCAACATATATCTCTATGATCCTTGGGAGTTACCTGGTTAGTAAACTCCTTTTATTTTTTTTGTATCATAATGTAAGTTTAAATTTATGATAGCGGGTTATTTAGTTTCTTATTCTGGACCATACATTTTGTTTCTTTAAGTGGTTAAAATCAAAATCAATTTAATTATTTTTAAAATTATTAAAATCAAACTAAATATAATATACGATTTTGATTCGGTTATGAATCGAAAATAAAAGAAATAATTCATTCAAAAAGAGAAAAAAAAGACAACAATTCATTCAGAAAGAAAACTAGTTAATACAACTAGCATTACACGACTCCTGATCATTGAATTTAATGTGAAGGTGAAATGACATTCCTAATCTCACCAAGAAGTGTCATACATACCATTTTTGGCCTTGACAAGGAAGAGGCAATATTTAAAAATGTTCATAAAAAATACTCCCTCCGTTTCACAAAGAATGACCTCCTTTTCTTTTTAGTCAGTTTTAAAAAGAATGACCTCTTTCCTTTTTTGGTAACATTTTACTTTTTGCTTTCCACGTGGCATGTTTAAGACCACAAGATTAAGGGCAATTTTGTACATTTGACATAACTTTAATTTAGGACCACAAGATTCA
>JAJOOD010017661.1:0-37355 GCA_029582525.1 Solanum tacnaense | reverse complement strand
CCCCCCCCCTCACCCACCCCCTACCATCCCCCCACACCCCAAAAAAAATTTAAGTTTGTTTTTAAAAAATATTTTCAATTTCAAAAATTATTTCAGCCCAATTCAAGAATGAAAGCAAATTCAAGAACACATATCAAGAACATAGAACCTTAAACTTTCTAGAACGAATTAAACACTGAAATAAACATGTTTGGCGTGTGGGTGAACAAACCCAACACTATGGAAGCTTACATACCTGAAATATCCATCTTCTTGAAGAACTTGAAGGAAAATCTGGGAAGAAGAGCCCTAGCCTTAGCGTTTCTTGAATTCCTTGAGTGTAGAATTTTTGGAGTAGATGAGAGGGTTTGATTTGTGAAAATTGATTTTATATACGTTTAGGGCAATTTAGATGACCTCCTAAGGGTTTTTACAACCAAAATACCCTTTAATAAATAAATAAAATGAGCTGGGAGTCGGAATGATTTTTCACCAAGCAGTGAGGTCCGTATTGGCTCCGTAACGCGGAACCATCGCGGAGCTGCTGCCAGGTTTGTGCGTCGTTAGTAAATCAGTCATAACTTTTTACTCAGAGCTCGGAATTTATCAAACTCGGTTGCGTTGGAAAGATGACTCAAAGATATTTCATTAGATATCTTCTATCTCCCCTAACTCATCTTTTACTAGGATATATGGGCATTTTAAGTTGACCCTAAACTTTAAGAAAAACTTAGGAATGACTTGAATGAACTCTCTTTAGTTCTTCTTGAAACTCAAGGTGCTACCTCTAGAGACCTTAACACTTATGAAAATTTTAAATTCCTTGGTGAAATCTCACTTACCACGAAGAACGGTTCGAGTCTTAGCTCAATTTTTTTTTGGGGTGTTACATTATCTCCCCCTTGGGATCATTCGCCCTCGAATAACGAATGGACTAGGTATGGAACGAGGTTACTCTTACTAAGGTCTGAGTCTAATGGTATGCTCTTACTATATTCTAGCTTAACCGAAATCCTTAGGTTCAAGTTCTATACCTTTCTATAGGGAATCTCATCCCAAGACTATTACTCCTTACCACCACATTCAAGCTAAGTACTCTAACAACTCCATTACTAATAGGACCTCTGAAAAGATAGCTTCCGTACTCTATGGAACTCATTACTATCTTATTCTCAAACACTTAACTTGATTTCTCATCTCGCTATCTCCCCCTTGGGTCTAAAGTTGACACTTGAAAGCTATGGACCTATTCCATCATCTCTAACTGGTGTACATCCTCTTAATGCTTTTTTTACTCTTGTGACTTAGCCACACTTCACTGCCCTTATCTAAAGGTTAGGATCTCTCACTTGTACCCCTCATCTTCCATTGCAGCTAACATCTCAATTCCTCGCCTACTCTATGTCAAGTCTACCAGATCAGATCTCAAGACTAATATCATCACCCTCATGCCGTTTTTTCGTCATGACACTCATCTCAAATTCAAGCTTAATATTCACTAAACCTGAATATCAATACGATGGCTCTCCTACTATACTAGACCTCATTACTTAATCAGTTCTATAACCTTCTGAATATTATGATCCTCTCAAACAAATCATAAGCCTAGCTTAGATCTATCACTTTATGAATACTTTTGCTCTTCTATTCAACACTTACACTTGGTAATTACCTACACAATGACACTTCATCACAAACTCCTTTCTAGCTAAAACACACTCCACCTCCTATGATGGAATGTTCACAACTCATCACTTCTTACTCTATCCATAAGGGAAAATTCTTCATTAGCAACTTACTAGGTGCATAACTATAGTAACATAGCTCGCCAAAACTCCATTTCCCTTTCTTAGATCACTAAACCTCTGCATACTTTTCTCTAACTCTGGGCTCTTTCTCTACTACTGCTAATGATCTTATAACTCATGCTACCTTTTTGGGTGAAAATACTGTCCAAGCTCTAAACATACTTTCTCATAAGGATTTCAGTTGAAACAAGGCTTAGAGAAGAGAGTACAACTCGCTTTTAGCTTAAACGCACGATTCATATAATTATGGGTGCATTCCTCTGAAACTGAACACTTAACTTACTCTTTGGGCTACTCTCAAGCCCTTCTGGAGTCTCATGACTTTCTCAAGACTCTTGCTAAGAACAACTCATCTATAAATGACTGACTTTTGTTTTCAACTACCTCGAGTATGATGGGTAGTCGAGTGAATTTGAGAAACGAACGAGCATGAATAAATCTCTAAGACTTAGTTGTATTGCACGATTAAGAGTATGAAAGAAGGGAAACGTATCTTAAATGTCTGTAGTCCCTTATTTATAGAAGTGGGGACATCACAACCATAAACAAGATCCTACTTGAAATGACTTCATAGACACCCTAGGACACTTGAACTCTGTGCTATGATACTGAGTTTGTCACGACCCGAGCCTACACCCTGGATGTGGCCAGCACTCGAGAACCATTAGTGGTCCCCAAGCGAACCCTCATCCTGGCTGACTACAAGTGGAATACTAACTTAAGCATACAAATCTTAAAACGAAATAAAATTCATGAAAAACTTAAATACAAGCTTTAACTCAAAAGAAAACTTTGAATAAAAATAAATTATTCAACTCGCCATGAAATAGGCAACTTAAGTTTTTAAAACATTTAATAAAATAGATGAACAGACTTCTGAAACTCTACAGTCTATCTATGAAACCTCTAATGACAAAGATGGAAGTCGGGACAAGACCCACGACCTCTTAACAACTGATATAACTGAAAAGTAAATGAAATCCTTTGGAAGGAAGGAGGCTCACCATAGCTAACTCGAACTCCTGGATGTATCAACGAAGCTCCTGTTGATGATCATGAATACCTGTGTCTGCATCATGAAAAGATGCAGGCCAAATGGCTCAACACGTGGCATGTACGAGCATGTAAGAGGAATTCTAAAGCATAACATAAGCTTGAAACTTGATAAAAAGGAAACATACTTGCGTCTTCTCAACTAGCTCAACTCAAAGAAACATAGTTCCACTCAATGATAAGATATTCAATTCAGAGGTATACTCAAGGATACTCAAAACTACTCAAACGTACTCAACTTAGAAGTACTCAAGGATAAGATACTCAACTTAGTAATAAGGTTCTCAACTCTGTGAAAATCAACAATAAGGTACTCGACACAATGAAGCACATATAAACTCAAGATACTCAACTCAAGATACTTAACTCGAAATACTTAACTCATGATACTCAAGAATAAAACAACAGTAAAAGATGCAATATATATGGAAAGATGTTAAAACTGTAGATAGCAACTCAATGTATTGAAAAATACAATAATACTCGGTGTGTATATAAAAATACAATATAACTCTGTGGGAGTTTCTCTAACCAACAACCATCACTATGAGCCTAATCCTCTTGCCCACGCTGCCTGAACTATCCTATACTTTATCGTCATATAGAACTCCTTAACTAAGTGGATCCACTAGTCTATGCTAAAAAAAGCACTTAAGGAGTCATCTAAAAAGTATGATCCTTTACTATCCATGATGCTACATGGTTTATGGAGACTTGAGTTATCTTGAACTCACGTCCCATATCGGTGCTCAATACTACTCCCAAAATATACTTAGCTCATATGTTTGTAAAAACAAAACTCTTTCTTTAGTTTAAGATAAATACTCAAACTACCCTCTTAAAAGAGGTAACTTCTCTTCAAAACTCTTTCTCAAAAACATATAAAAATCATATTTTAATATGATCATTGATGACTCGGGAAGTCAAACTGCATAAACATTGATGGTATATCTAGATACCATGTTGCTTAAATATTAATGACATACTCGATTGTCATACTAATCAAGTTTTAGAAACTCTTTCTCAAAACTCATCTTTTTCTTAAAAGAGATAGTACTTAAACTGCTCAAAACTCTTTTGGAAATCTCAGTTTCCTCTCATCTAAAATGTAAAAACATTTTAAACTCTTGGGAATACTTAGTTCCCATATATCATTTTTAAGAAAATGAACTCAGCTCTACTCTTTCTCAACTCAATGCTTAAGTCTTAAAACAAAGTTAAAACGTTTGTAAAAGACTTGTTAAAATATGGCTCATGCCGAATTATGGACGTGAACGACTCAATGCAAGGTTTTCAATAACCATAGATAGAACTCAATGCTTGGAACTCAAGAACTTCAATGATACTACTCATTTCGAGAATGCTCAATTCAGAGGGTTCATGCGGAATTATGAGCATGAACTACTCAACTTATGGACTTCAGGATACTACTCATCTCAAGAATATTCAACACATAGGGTTCATGCAGAATTATGGGCATGAACAACTCAACTCATGGGCTTCATGGGTAATATGTAATAATCCCATGATTAGGAATAAAATCTCAAATAGGTTAGGAACTCAATGTTCAAGACTTAGAACTTGAAGGTACTATTTCTCTCAAAGATACTCAACTTATGGAGATCATGCGAATTTATGGGCATGAACGACTCGACTCGAGGGTCTACATAACAACATGGAACTCCTGAATATAACTCTTCCCATTCTCATACTTACTTTCTCAAAACATAGCTTAAATTAAAAGTTGATCGCAAAGGATTCACAATTGAACTCAAAGGCTTTTTTGAAATCTACTCTTAACTCTCTCTTGAATTTGAATTATGAATTCAAGGGTTATGGTTCATGGTAGGAAGGATCTCGTGATGATAAAGTAAACTCATGAATACATTCTCATACTCACTTGCTCCAGTCTTGAAACAAATTATTAGAATTTGTAGAAGACTCCTCAAAAGATTCAAAGGGACAATCTTAAAAGACTCGAAAGAACTCTCAAGATTTAAGTCTTAGCTCTACCTTGAATGTGAATTATGAATTCAAGGTTATGATTTGTAGTAGGAAAGATATCTTGATTTTTAGGAGTGTTTTAGATAGTTGATAATCAGAAACAGTTGAAAAACATTGTCTGGGGTGTAAGTCCGCGACGCGGAGATGAATTAAAATATTTGGTCAAAATAATTTTCAAAACAGTGGAGTCCGCGACCTCTCCAGGATGCATAGAGAAAATTTTCACACTGAAGGAACATGTCCGTGATGCGGACCTGGTACCTGCTCCTTGTCTGACTTTTTCTTCCTCATTTTCTAACCCCAATTCACCTAAATTCGATTCTTTTGCTCAATTTTTCTTTAGATTCAGATACCCAGCACATGTACACAAGAGTCTAACTCAAAACTAATTTGTAAATTGACATAATAATCTCAAGAACTCCTAAATCCCAGCCCAATTCAAGAATGAAAGCAAATTCAAGAATGCATATCCAGAACATCAAACCTTAAACTTTCTAGAACGAATTAAACGCTGAAACAAATATGTTTGGCGTGTGGGTGAACAAACCCAACACTATGAAAGCTTACATATCTGAAATATCCATCTTTTTGAAGAACTTGAAGGAAAATCTGTGAAGAAGAACCCTAGCCTTATCGTTTCTTGAATTCCTTGAGCGTAGAATTTTTGGAGTGGATGAGAGGGTTTGATTTGTGAAAACTAATTTTATATACGTTTAGGGCAATTTAGATGACCTCCTAAGGGTTTTTACGACCGAAATACCCTTTAATAAATAAATAAAATGAGCTGGGAGTCGGAATGATTTTTCACCAGGCAGTGAGGTCCGTATTGGCTCCGTAACGCGGAACCATCGCGGAGCTGCTGCCAGGTTTGTGCGTCGTTAGTAAATCAGTCATAACTTTTTACTCAAAGCTCAGAATTTATCATACTCGGTGGAGTTGGAAAGAGTACTCGAAGATCTTTCATTAGCTATCTTGTAGCTCACCTAACTCATCCTTTACTAGGATTTATGGGCATTTGAAGTTGACCTTAAACTATAAGAAAACCTTAGGAATGACTTGAATGAAATCTCTTTAGTTCTTCTTGAAACTCAAGATGCTACTTCTAGTGACCTTAAAATTTAAGAAAATTTTAAATTCCTTGGTGAAATGTCACTTACCAGGAAGAACTGTTCGAGTCTTAGCTCAAAATTTTTTCGGGGTTTTACACAAGTGTTTTCACATAGAGGGGCTGAGATTGAGAATGAAGAGGGAACAAGGTTCAAAGTGAACGAGCAGAGAATAAAGGTCTACTTGGAGCAAGCGGAGAGTGTGCAAAAAATGTTTGAGTCCTACTGTCTTGATGAAGTCTGAGTAATCAAGGTGTCTACGTCATGCCACGACGTTAAATCAAGGCTGCTTGGGAGGAAGCCCAGGATGTATCATCTAGCCAACTATAGGATTTTTTTATTGTTATAGGAATTTTATGCTTTAATTCTGATTCTGTAATACTTAGTCGTTTTTTTATATTTGGATTGGTGTTGGCTAGATATAGCATAGGGTCCGTGTCTAAATAATGTGCAGAAAATGTAAAAAGAAAGTCCTAATGGTTGCTACGTGTGCAGGGGTGAAAGACAAAATCTACAGAAAAAGGACTATGCAGAAGTCTACGGACCCCATCGACGGTCAGTGGGTCCGTTCACGGACCGTGAATGGTGTTCGTAGATCCTAGGTAAGTTCCCTAATTTTCTAAGTGTAAGAGTGACATACAGACCCGACCTTCATACCGCAGCTGGGGTCTCGTGGGTCTAACTTAGGGTTTTTGGAGACTCGACCCGGACCCCATTTAATAAAAACCCATTCATTTCAAATTCTCCCTGCATTACCCAAATACCCTCCTAATCATTTCTAACCCCTCCAAATCCCAAAACTCCCATATTAAGTCCCCCAAATCTCCCCTCTCCTATAATCATTCTCTTCCCTTCCATCATTCTCCTATCTTCTCCCAAAATCACCCCATTCTCTCACTCACAAGAATTTATTGGTCCAGGTTCGGTGTCAAAGGCTAGAAAAATGTTGTTGGAGTCTAGTGCATCACACAATCACCCACTTCCTTTGCTTGAAAGGTAAACAACCTTACTTTAACTTTGAATTTACTGTTCATGATTGTTTTGGAAAGTCACGAAGTAGATCTTGACCTTGGGTGGTAAAATTTTGTGTGTAAATGATGATTTATATGCTAGAAACACCATTTGGACGATAGAATGTGAATGTGTATAATTTGTTTTATGAAACAAGCATGATAATTGGTCTACTTGTTAGTTTTGACTTAGGGTTTCTCGTGTCGATGTAGTAATGAGTTAAATTGCGAGTAATCGAAACCTGAGGATGGTGAACTAACTTATTTTGTGTTGAAATGCATGAATAGACCTGGGTTGATCGAATTAGTGTGTGAAAAATGAGTTTAAATGTGGTTTATATCTAAAACCTGGCGCAGTCTCGACCTACAAGACCCCGTCTACGGACTGTAGGTCATCCTACGGACCGTAGGTCGAGTCTGTAGGTCTCAGTTCGTAGAATAATTACTAAGTTTGGAACTACGGAGGTGGACTACAATCCATAGGTCGACCTACGGACCGTTTTGTCCATTCGTGGTTCACATCAGAGACCCATCTCTTGGGGACCCTGACATATAGAGGGGACCTACGGACCGTAGGTCCATCAACGGACCATAGGTACCCACCGTAGGTGGACAGTTCTGCTACTGTCCAAATATATTTTAGTTTTCGGGTTGGTTCATTTCTTATTCTATAATTCTTCTGAGTGTGTTATATGATTGTTTTGGTACTAACTAAAGTTTCTACCGGTACTATGGCCCCCAAACAAGCTCCAATCTATGCAGCAAAGGGGAAATCAAAATCTATCGCACCTTCACGACATCTGATCATTGATGACGACGTTGAGGGCTTTGAGTACGTGCCACCAAATACCAGGACGTCCCATACTGGTCCTCGTACCACGAGAAACCGAGCACAACTGGTAGTTTCCGACGTGGTCACTACACCCAGTCTGAAGAGGGGACCACACCGATTGGTTCATCGGCTAACTTCGAGTCAACAGCAAGCTCCGACTATGGCTCTGACTCCATATCTGGCTCCAAATCTGTTGGCCCTAACATCTCATCTTCTGAGGCTGATAGAGAGGGTGATGTTCCAGTGCCCCCAAATACCGACCCTGCACCAGTCCCTGAGGAGCCTAATCGATGGTGTATGAGTGGCCCGTGACGAATATATAGGGATTCTCGGATGATGAATAAGAAGGATAAAATGACTCCCCTTGTCACTGAGGAGTGTCGGGATCTTACTGGGAGCCTTCACACTATGCAAGCCATACATGATCTTTTTCGGCACCATAGATGTGAGTGTATTGCCTGAAACCCAAGGTCCTATAGTGAGGATATAGTGTGGGAAATCTATGCTTCCTACGCCGCCACCCTCAGAGGTTCGATAAGCAAATAGGCCAAGCCCGCTGCCCAGCCTCCACTTGAGGCCACACTAGTGTGGGGGTTTTCAGTTGATATCTCCGAGACCACGCTCCGCAGGTTCATCTATGGCCCAGACTAGACTCTGCCTATTAATACTGCAGAGTTCGACTACCGTATATGCATACTTCAGAGTGAGGTATTTCAGCAGAGTGAATAGCAGCGGGAGTCACTTATATGTGGCTAGCACAACATCTTGCCACAGATAAAGAGCAAGCTGAGTGGGTTATTGCCCCGAATTTGGGCATCAATAAGGGCACTCTCACTTTTGCTGCAAAGATCTTTTGGCTGCTGGTACGACACAGATTATCCACTACTCAAGCGGATAACATGGTGACTTGGGACTGAGCTATCATACTTTCAGCGATGGTAGCAGAATCGGAGGTTGATTTTGGCAGCATAATCCTCGTGGGATCGACCCCAACCTACAAGTTGGGTTCTGTACTTGATAACGATCGCTTATGCTTCTTTAGAGAGGTGTAACTTGAGCGTATCAAATTTTGGCGCCGCTGTCGGGGAATATGGCCTTTAGATTTATCTTAACTACATTATTGAACTTTAGTCAAATATTTCCTCATTTTACTTTGTTTTTGTTTTTGTCTCTCTCAGGTTCTGACTCTAGTGTATGCCAAGTACACAGAAACAGAGTGAACCACTTACTCATAACGATCCAGAGTTAAACCGAACTTAGCGAAGAATGAACAATCAAGGAGTTCAAGTTAATCCTATTGGAGGCAACCTACGTGATTAAGTTGAGTTGTAACCTTCGAGGGTAGTTGGTGGAGACAACCAGGTTCCAGCTGAAAATCAATTGGGAGGTGCATTGAGGGTGCAGGGTCCACCAGGCCCACGACTGCATGACAACTATAGGGGCAACGTCAATGTTGCTGACTCTGATGGACCTCTTGTCCTACCCCTTGCCTCTGGGGCACACATTTGTAGTGACCAGTAGCTTGATGTAAATGCTTACATCGAGGGGCTTGTTCTCGGGGTTGCCATTGGAGGATCCACATGCTCACATAGCCAAGCTAAGAGTGGTTTGCAAGAGCTGTGTATGTCGACCATACTTGGATATTGATGTCATCAGATTGCGAGTGTTCCCTCTATCACTGACAGGTGATGCTACTGTATGGTTCACTGAGCTTCTTTATAACTCAATCTATACATGGGACCAACTGAAGGATGTGTTCTTAGCAACTGAAGGAATATTTCTATCGAGGTCAGGATGACAACAATAAAGTAGTGCTTGATACAATTATTGGAGGTTCTTATGGTAAGTGCACATATGCACAGATTGTAGAAAAATTGGAAAAGATCTCTCTCAACAATAAAGCATGGAGCACTAGGAGGTCGGATACTGGGAGAAACACATTTGCCGTTCATGCTACAAACAACCAGTCTGCGGATGAGATTCATGAATAGATGGCTCAGATGAGGACCGAGTTGCGGTTGGTATTGAAGCATATGAACGGAGGTGAGGAAAAGGTAAATGTTGTGAACTACTTGACTACAACTCCACCACCAGTTGAAGAGTGTTACTATGAAAATGATGCTTATGCGGTGAATGATCAGACGGGGGGTTTCCGACCAAACGCCCAAGGATCCAATACGGACAATTGGCGCCAAGGTCAAGGAAACCAAGGTCGGAACTATGGCAATTGCAACCTAGAGGGTCAATATGTTCCGGGATGGAAACTTCAATCGCGACAACAACTACAACCGAAACAACTATGGCAACAGAAACGATCGGGTTGGACCTTATGTTCCCTCTCAAAATTGGGAATTTGGTACTAGGGAAGCTGGAGGCAATATGACGCGTATTGAAGATATGATGCAGAAGATGATGAGAAGGTTTACTGCAACTGATGAGAATGTGAATGAGATGAGAAATGACTTGTCTGGTATAAGTCAAAAGGTTGATGCCTATGCGGTGTCGATAAAGCATCTAGAGCGCATATGACTCAGTTGTCTACTACAGTGAACCCACGTCAACCTGGCACTCTTCCTAGCAAGATCATCCAGAATCCAAAGAATGATGGTCATTGTATGGTATTTACTACTCGAGGGGGTAAGCAAATCATTGATCCACCTATGCCGTCTGTGGTGGATTTTGAGATTAGAAAAGAATATGGTGTGGTAGAGGTTAGAGAAGAATCTGAGAATGCAATAGAGAAATAAGCGAAGATATCTCAGAAAGTGGTCCCCATACCTAGACCGCCACTACCTTTTCCATATAGGTTAGTAAAGAAGACTGAAGATGGTAAATATTGCAGGTTTATTACTATGTTGAAACATCTTTCCATCAATGTTCCGTTGATAGAAGCTTTGGAGCAAATGTCTGGGTATGCGAAGTTTATGAAAGATATGGTGACAAAGAAAAGATCTGTGAGTTTTGAAGATGATGATAGATTGCAGCATTGTAGTGCTATTGCTACATGGTCTCTTGTGCAGAAGAAGGAAGATCCTGGTGCTTTCACGATTCCATGTACTATAGGGTTGTTACATTTTGCTAAGGCATTGCGTGATCTTGGTGCTAGCATCAACCTCATGCCATTGTCTATTTATAAAAAGTTGGGTCTAGGGGATCCAAAGTCTACTATGATGCAATTACTTATGGCCGATCGAACCGTTAAAAGGCCCATTGGTGTACTCAATGATGTGCTCATAAAAGTGGAGTCGTTAATCTTTCCGGCGGAATTTGTGATTCTTGACTGTGAGGTTGATTTTGAGGTTCCCATAATCCTTGGGAGGCCATTCCTTGCCACAGGGCATGCGTTTGTTGATATGGAGAAGGGGCAGATGAAGTTTAGACTTAACAATGAAGAAGCAACTTTCAATATTTGTAGGTCCATGAAGCAGAGTGGTGAACTCCAAACGGTATCTGGTAGTACTTACAGAGTTGAGAGTGGAACAAAAGTGCAAATTGAAGAGCGACTAGGTATTGAGGCACTAGCAACAGTTATGATGAATTTCAATAGTGATGGTATTGAAGAGTATGATGAGTTGGTAGCTGCACTCGATAGGTGCGAATATCGGTCAGAACCAAAGAAATATGAGATAGACATGAAGAATCGTGAGTCCCCACCCGCGAGACCATCTATTGTAGAGGCACCGAAATTGGAGCTTAAGGCTCCACCACTACATTTGAGGTACGTATTCTTGGGAAATGATGATACTTTACCGGTAATCATTGCGGCAGATTTGAATGGGCGACAAGTATAGTGTTTGGTTTCTGTGTTAAAAAGATTCAAGCGAGCTATTAGGTGGACTATTGCGGACATTATTAGGATCTCTTTCGGTATTTGTTCTCATAAAATCGAACTCATGCCGGATCACAAACCTAGCATTGAGCACCAAAGAAGATTAAATCCGCCTATGCAAGATGTAGTTAAAAAGAAGATCATCAAGTGGTTGGATGCTGGAGTTATCTATCCCATTGCAAATAGTAGTTGGGTGTGTCCTGTTCAATGTGTGCGCAAGAAAGGTGGGATTACTGTGGTTCCTAATAAGAGAAACGAGCTTGTTTCGATGCGGCCCGTGACTAGATGGAGAGTCTGCATGGACTACCGGAAGCTAAATGCTTGGACAGAAAAGGACCATTTCCCTATGCCATTCATGGATCAAATGTTGGATAGACTTGCTAGTAAGGGTTGGTATTATTTTCTTGATGGTTATTCGGGCTACAATCAGATTTTTATAGCTCCATAGGACCAAGAGAAGACCACCCTCACTTTCCCTTATGGAACTTTCGCCTTCAAACGAATGTCATTTAGGTTGTGCAATGCTTCAACAACCTTCCAACGTTGTATGATGTCGATATTCTCTGATATGGTAGAGGACACTATTGAGGTATTTATGGATGATTTCTCTGTGGTAGGTGACTCTTTTGATCGATATCTGAATCATTTGGCTGGGGTGCTTAAATGGTGTGAAGATTGCAATCTGGTGCTAAATTGGGAGAAGTGCCACTTTATGGTTAAAAAAGGGATAATTCTAGGTCATCGGATTTCTGAGAAGGGCATTGAGGTAGATAAAGAGAAAGTTGAGGTAATAGAAAAACTTCCTCCACTTATCTCTGTAAAAGGTGTTAGGAGTTTTCTTGGGGATGCAGGTTTTTATAGGAGGTTCATCAAAGATTTCTCAAAAATTGCATATCCTTTGTGCAAACTGCTCGAGAAGGAGTGTAAGTTTTATTTTGATGATGCTTGTCTAAGAACATTTAGAGAGTTGAAGGAGAAGTTAGTTACTGCACCTATCATTATTTCACCGGATTGGGGACAACTGTTTGAGGTAATGTGTGATGCGAGTGGGGTGCCTCTTGGTGTGGTATTGGGACAAAGGCGAGAGAAAATTCTTCATACTATTTACTATGCTAACAAAGCTCTAAATGTGGCCCCAAAAGAACTATAGGGTAACTGAACAAGATCTTCTTGCGGTGGTTTTCGCATTCGAAAAATTCCGATCCTACCTGCTTGGTACTAAGGTCATAGTGCATACTGACCATTATGCATTGAGGTATTTGATGGAGAAGAAGGATGCAAAAATGAGGTTGATTAGATGGGTATTGTTGCTGCAAGAGTTTGATTTTGTGGTAAAAGATAGAAAGGGGACCAAAAATCAAGCTGCCGATCACTTGTCCAGATTAGAGGAAGAGGCTATGCTAAAGCTTGGTGATAGGGCTGAATTAATGATGTTTTTCCAGATGAACAAGTATTGGCTGCTTCTCATGATCTGATTCCTTGGTTCGCAGACTTTGCTAATTATTTGGCAAGTGATTTGGTGCCCCCAGACTTGTCTTTTCACCAAAGGAAAAAGTTTATGCATGATGTAAATAAATTCTTTTGGGATGAGCCTTACTTGTATTGTAGTTGTGCTGATGGGATTATTCGTCGCTGTGTGCCCGAGGTTGAGATGTTGAGTGTACTTGAAGCATGCCATTCATCGCCTGTGGTGGGAATCATAGTGGTATTCGGACTGCGCATAAGATTTTGCAGTGTGGGTACTACTAGCCTACCATTCACTAAGATGCTCATGATATCGCCAAGTCTTGTGATCGTTGCCAAAGAGAAACGGAGGGATTTCAAAGAGGCAAGAGCTTCCTATGAATCCTATATTGGTGATAGAGTTGTTTGATGTATGGGGCATAAATTTTATGGGTCCATTTTTTAGTTCACACGGGATGAAGTATATTCTTGTTGCGGTTGATTATGTATCAAAGTGGGTGGAAGTAGCTGCGCTCCCCAACAATGAAGGTAAAAGTGTCACCACATTTTTGAAAAAGAATATCTTCTCCAGATTTGGTACACCGAGGGCGATTATCAGTGATGGAGGTTCCCACTTTTGTAATAAGTTGTTCAAGGCGCTACTTGAGAAATATGGTGCCCGCGTAGCCACTCCTTACCATCCGCAGACTAGTGGGCAAGTTAAAGTGTCCAATAGATAGATCAAACAGATTTTGGCGAAGACTGCAAATGCTAATAGAACGGATTGGTCAAGGAAGCTTGATGATGCTCTATGTGCCTATCGCACTGCATACAAGACTCCCATAGGTATGTCTCCTTACCAACTTGTATATGGGAAGTCTTGCCATTTACCGGTAGAGATAGAGCATAAAGCTTTGTGGGCGATGAAGAAGCTAAATTTGGATTGGGGAACCGCATATAATCAAAAAATGAATGACTTGAATATGCTTGATGAATTTCGCCTAAAAGCTTATGAAAGTTCAGCCTTGTACAAAGAGAAGATGGAGAGGTATCATGATCAATGAATTGAAAAGCGAGAATTTGTTGTGGGTGATCTTATGCTCCTATTCAACTCTAGGTTGCGCTTGTTTCAGGGCAAACTCAAATCCAAATGGACCGGACCATTTTTGCTCACAAAAGTGCTCCCCATGGAGTGGTTGAGCTTGAGAACAGTGAAGGAACAAGGTTCATGGTTAACGGGCAAATGATCAAGATCTATCTGGGAAACGCAGAAAGTGTGCAAGAAGTTGTTGAGGCCTATCATCTTGACGAAGTCTGAGTAATCAAGAGGTCTGCGTCGTGCCGTGATGGTAAATCAAGTGTTGCTTGGGAGGCAATCCCAGATGTACAATCTAGACAACGATATGTTTTTGTTTTTTATCTAGTAGTCTTTTTTGTTTAGTTGATTCTCTGTGTGAATTTAGATAGGTGTTTTAGTTTTGTACTAGTGTTGGCTAGAATTAACATAGGGTCCGTGTCTAAAAAGTGTCCAGAAAATGTAAAAATAATGGCCTAATGGTTGCTACAAGTGTAGGGACGCGAAGCAAAATCTACAGAAACAGGTCTGGTGCAGAGGTCTACGGACCCCATCGACGGCCCGTAAGTTAACCTACGGACCGTCAATGTCAACCGTAGATCCCAGGTAAGTTCCTAAAACTTTCTAAGTGTAAGAGTGATCTACGGTCCCCATCTACGGACCGTAGAGCGACCTACTGACAGTAGACGGGGTCTCGTGGGTCCAGAACCCTAATGATGCCTGACCCGACCCGGACTCCCCATTTAAAATCCCCAATTTTAAAAACATATCCGATAATTCCCAAACCGCATGTTTTAAGGGTCGATGTGAGCACCACTGATGGTGCGGTTAGAGTGATCGAGAGCACTACTGAGGGTGACCCAAGTATTGTTCCAGCGGGCTTCGAGAAATCGAACCCGTTTGTTGATGAGTCTTCGGCGCTATGCGCCACAAGTTTGCTTCACCCAATCCGTTATCTTTTACTTATTTTTGTATGCATTGGAGACAATCACATCCATTTTTGTTGGGGGTGGAGTAAATGGATCGAGTAATAGGGTAAAGTCTGAGTAACCCAACTCATAAATCCTCTCTTGGAGTTTTCTTGCCTGTGTTCTTTTTCCCCAAGAGACTGTTTAATTTCTGTTGAATCGGCATGTGTTAGGATTGTATGTGTAGAAGCATGAGAAAGAATGAAGCATGATGGCAAAAATTGATTTACCTCAATGATACCCGTCCAAATTTTGTAAATTGTGCTATAATTTGTAGACTAGAATGAGTTGAATGTGTTGACTCTGAGTATGACATGATAAGGAACCAACTTCATGGCATGAGTTAAGCTAAGACTTGAACTGGGTAATATGATAATATGGTAATGAAATTATGAGCCAAAAGTGTGTGAGAATAGTTGATTGTTCAGACAGTTTTTGTGCCAATCTAGAACTTGCCCGGTTAGTCCTGCTAAGACAATCTACTCTAGAGGCTAGGAAGTGATCATAGGCCCTTGTTTTGATAAGTCCATAAATTGCCTAAAAGAAGAATCCAACCAAATGAAATAAATGCTCCCTTTGATCCAAATGATTTGAGCCTAAATTAGACCATTTCTTTCTAAACCCTCAACTCACCTTCCCATATACAAGTTGGGCTCGGTCCCTCCTTGGACATGTGCACCTCGACTTAGGCCAAAAGCCTAAGTTGAGGGTGGCTAATGTAAAAGGTAACCTCAATCTTGGCCCTGACTTGATATCAGGTATTGTGCACCTCAACCAATGGAAAATCCAAAATTTGAGGGTGGCTATGAAAGAGGAAACCGAAAGAAAAATGGGTATGAAAAGAGTTTGATGTTGAAAAGAAAAGAAAAAAAATAAAAATAAAATAAAGAGAGGAAAGGATATGATTTGTTGAAAGCTAAAAAAGAGAGAATAAAACGCAAGAAAAAGATGAAAGTAAAAAAAATAATAAAGAGTTGCAAAGTCTAAAGTCACATCCATGGTTGAAGAGAATCAAGGGAGAGAAGTCAAAGCGGTAGGATGTCAAGAGTAGGGCAAGAAAAAGGTAGAAAGCCTAATGTAATGTCAAGGAGGGTAGAAAGTCACTAAAAGTACCTAAATGTACCACACCTGACCTTGAGCCTACGTTACAAGCCAAGAAAGTCCTATAGTGATCCTAGAACCTAGTTTGGAGAGTCTAAGCAGTGAAAATAAGGGCAAGCCTATGGTATTGAACACTAACTGTACTTGAAGTTACTTTTGAGTGTGAGTGTTGAATGAATCCTTGTGCTCAAATGCATATTCATTGTGTGAAAAAGGGATTTCATATGAAGTAAGGGCACTAGTTACATTATCGGAAAGTTGGTGCCTTGGAGATAGTGAAACAATGTATGTTGTGTGTTGGTTGGTCGATCTTTGTCATATTTTGATCCACATGAATTAGCTTGTCGAGTCTAAGAGAACAGATTTTGCACTCGAAAGAGAGTTTGGATAGAGGGCTATGTGATTGCTTGTGCTTAAGTTGCTTGCTTCTATGCAAGTGTCATTTAGAGTCTTAGTGCATCGCTTGAGGACGAACAACGATTTTAAGATGAGGGTGTTGATATACCGTGAGTTTACGATATTGTTAAAACATTTCAATTGAAAGCTGTGTGTGTCTAGGGCCATTTTGTATTAGTTCTTATGTGTTTTTCCCATGTTTTCAGGAAATAAGTTCAGACGCGAAGATTTGAAGACACAACTGAAAGACGTACAAAAAAGGGCATCTACGGAGGAAACCTATGGACCGTAGGTCCAGTTACACCCCGTAGATAATGGACGTCGATGGGCAGGCAAGGCATGGTTGAAGATCAGTGAATTCTCGACTAAGTGTGGAACCACGGTTGCAACTTACTGATCGTAGATTGATCTACAGACCGTACTGTTGCATGCAAGGCATGGCTGAAGATCTGGGTTTGTTATTCTCAATTACGTAAGTTCATAATTCTTTCATCTAAAATAATGAATAGTGTTCATATGATTATGGGTAACTAAACTCCACAACTAGGGTTGTAAGAACCATGAGCGATTAACTAAGTATGAATAGTAAATAAGCAATTCTTGAATAGTGTTTTGCATGCAATGAAAATTCTTTTGTTTAAAAGTTTTTTTAACGGTGCGCAACGTTAGAACTCCTTTGTTGCTATTTGCTAGACCAAGGACATAATCAACAAGAAAAGAATTATCAACATAGATTTAGTGTGATATTGTCTAATAGTCTAGTGCCGATTGATGCGAAGTAATAAATAAGCCAAACATCAATGTGACGGCTAATATGAGGTAAAGGTAAGGTTTAGTAAACTATACACACGTAGTTGGACCAATGTGCGATGTGAAATTCTCTAGATGCCGAACCAAGGATTTAGAGATACCTAGCTTACCACTTTGCATGTAGTACACTAGGAAATGATTGCTATTACTAAGATTACTGCGTTATGAGCTTGTGGGGAACACATATACCCTAGTTAATTCTCTCATCTTGATAACAACCAAAATTGACTTTTGTTTACTAATTACTTCCTGAATTCTTACAATTTGTTTCACAAATCCCCCCCTTTAATTACTTGTTTTTGGAAGTAATATGACTAAACGGATATAATTGTTGGTTAAAGTTAAGTATAGACCATTTTCCTCGTGGGATCGACCCCAACCTACAAGTTGGGTTCTGTACTTAATAACGATCGCTTATGCTTCTTTAGGAAGGTGTAATTTGAGTGTATCAGTGGAAGACTCTGCAAATTTGTATATAAGGTAAATGGTGAAATTTCATGGGGTTCCCTTATCCATTATCTTGGATCGGGGTACCCAATTTACCTCTCATTTTTTAAAGTCCTTTCAAAAGGGACTTGGTACTAAGGTGAAATTTAGCACCGCTTTTCACCCTCAAGCAGATGGTCAAGCGGAGCGCACCATTCAGACTTTAGAAGATATGTTTAGGGCTTGTGTTATTGATTTTAAGGGTAATTGGGATGACCATTTACCATTAATAGAATTCGCCTACAATAATAGTTACCACTCAACTATCGGAATGACCCCTTTAGAAGCCTTGTATGGTAGACCGTGTAGATCTCCGGTGGGTTGGTTTGAGGTAGGTGATATTGCTCTTATTGGTCCCAAGTCGGCCATTGAAAAGGTTATACTCATTAGATAATGGTTGAGAACGGCTCAAAGTAGGCAAAAGTCCTATTCTGATGTGAGGAAGAGGGACCTTGAATTTGAGGTAGGAGAATGGGTTTATTTGAAAATCTCACCTATGAAGGGTGTGATGAGGTTTGGCAAAAAAAGGAAACTTAGTCCCCAATATGTGGGCCCCTAGCTAATTGTGAAGCGTATTGGGGAGGTTGCGTATGAATTAGACTTGCCAAATGAGTTGACCTTGGTCCACTCGGTGTTTCATGTTTCAATGCTTAAAAAGTGTGTTGGGAACCCGGAGTCCATTATTCCCTTGGAAGGTTTGGGTGTGGATGAAAGTCTTGTTTATGAAACGGCTCCGGTAGAGATTCTTGACCGACAAGTCAAGAAGTTGAGAAACAAAGAAGTAACCTCCGTTAAGTCTTATGGAGAAATAATCTAGTTAAGGGTGCTACGTGGGAGGCCGAGGCCGATATGAAGTCCCGATACCCTCATCTCTTTCCTTCTACTCCTACTCAAGCTTGAGGTAAGAAGTTCCCCTAGAATTTTCTTGTTTGGGAGACATGTGTGAATTATGTGTTTCTTTCATGCTTTCCTTACATGATACATGTTTTGATGAAATTCTTGTTAAAATGTGGAACTAAGTTGACATGAGCTATGTTCCTCATGTTGTTGTACATTTGATATGAATTGCCAAAATTTTTAGCCTCATGAGATGTTTTGATGAACATGTTTTAGTATGCTTTAGAGAAAAGTTGCATATTGACTAAATGTTGTTTTGTTGAGCATTATCGTAGTAGGAGAGGTGAATGCCTCCTTTGTAAATGAGAAATTTTGAGCTTTGTGCATATAGGTTGATAGAAGTGGTTCCTACTCCTTTATTATGCATGGACCATGTTGAAAGGGAGTTGAAGTTTCCTCATTTGAATAAGTGTATGTTGTGATTGTACATTGGTGGATTGAGCATATTATGTTGTTTCATACTTGTTGGGCTGCTAGTCTTGGGTTTATAAATCCTTAGGGTGTCTAGAGTGTCATTCGAGGATGAATGTTCCCAAGGGGGATATATTGTTACGCCCCTTATAACTAAAAGACTAAACTAGGGCCTAAACTATAAGTAGTGACCTAAATGGGACTAATGTAATGAGAAAAGTCGTAAAACAACCTCCGTCACTTAGTACTAGGGTTTTAGTACCTAAATATAAAGGCTTGACCCCCCGAGGACCCCTAAGGTCCTAAAAGTTTAAAAAATAGCAGGAGTCACGACTTGGGCACCTACGAGCCGTGGGTGGACCCACGACCCGTGGTTTGGGATCGTGGGTTGAGACTTAGTCTCCCCAAGGCAAACCCTCATTTAGGAGCCTCACTCACCAACCACGGACCAACAGGATCCACTAGTCTATGTGAAAAGGATTCATCTAAAAATAATGACCATTTTCTACCCATGATGGCTACATGGTTTATGGAGATTTGAGTTTCGCATCCCCATATCGGTGCTCAATACTACTCCCAAAAATATAATATTAGATCTTTTGTTTAAAACATACTTCTTCTGTGATTTGAGATTAGTGCTCAAAAACTTAGCTCAAAGGCTATCTTGGAAATCTCAGTTTCCCTGCTTGCTTCATTTAGAAAGTTATTACTCTTTTCTGAAAACTATCCCGAAGGCCATTTGGAAATCTCAGTTTCCGTTCTTATTTAAATGTGAATTTTTTTTAAATCTCTTTGGGAATACTTAGTCCCCATATACTTTTTGAAGAAAAGAACTTCAACTTTACTCTTTACTGAACTCAAAACTTAAGTCTTAAAACAAAGTTAAAATGTTTGTAAAAGACTTCTTAAAATATGGTTCATGCCGAATCATGGACATGAACGACTCAATGCAAGGTTTTTAATAACCATAGATAGAACTCAAATACTTGGAACTCAAGAACTTCAATGATACTACTCATTTCAAGAATGCTCAACTCAGAGAGGGTTCATGCGGAATTATGAGCATGACCTACCTAACTCAAGGACTCAAAGCTACTTCTCGTCTCAAGGCTGTTCGACTTATAATATTCATACGGAATTATGAGCATGAAATATTCAAATCAAGGACTCAAAGCTACTTCTCATCTCAAGGCTGTTCGACTTATAATATTCATGCAGAATTATGAGCATGAAATATTCAACTCAAGAACTCAAAGATACTTCTCAAAAGGGATTTAGGAACTCAACACTTAAAAGCTTAGAACTTGAAGACACCACTTCTCTGAAGGATGCTCAACTTACGAAGTTCATGCGAAATTATGGGCATGAAACAACTTTACTCGGTGGTCTACATAACTATATGGAACTCATGTATACGACTCTTCACATTCTCTGAATTACTTCCTCAAAACTTAGTTCAAATCGATAGTTGATCTCAAAGGATTCACAATTGAACTCAAAGGCTTTATTGAACTCTACTCTTAACTCTCTCTTGAATGTGAATTATGAATTCAAGAGTTATGGTTCATGATAAGAAAGATCTCATGATGACAAGGAAGACTCATGAATACATTATTCTCACTCTCATACTCACTTGCTTGAGTCTTGAAACAAGTTATTAGAAATTGTAGAAGACTCCTCAAAATGACTTAAAGGACTTTCATAGAATGTTCGAAAGAATTCTCAAAAACTTAACTCTTAACTCTACCTTGAATTTGAATTATGGATTCAAGGGTTATGATTTGTGATATGAAAGATCTCATGATATTTAGGATTGATTGTAGATAGCTAAACATGAGAGAAGATCAAGAATTCACTGCTTGGAAGCTGACCCGCGACGCGAAGACGTATTAAAATAATTGGTCGTGAAATAACTTTTGAGGCAGAGAGGTCCGTGACCTCTCCGCGACGCGAAGACAACTTTATGAAATAGAGAGGTAGGTCCGCATCGCAGAGCCAAGTGCCAGATTTGCCCGACTTTTCTCTTCTTCGTTTTCTAACCCCAAATTGCCTAAATTTGATTCTTTTGCTCAACTTTTCTTTAGATTCAGATAATTATCACATGTACACAAGAATCTAACTCAAAACTACTCTATAAATCGAAACAATAATCTCAAGAACTCCTAAATCTCAGCCCAATTCAAGAATGAAAGCAAATTCATGAATACATAACAAGAACATCAAAGCTTCAACTTTTAGAACGAATTTAAAGGTGAAATTAACATGATTGGCATGTGGGTGAAAAAACCCAACACTATGGAAGCTTACATACCTGAAAGAATTATCCTTTTGAAGCAACTTGAAGAAAAACCTTTGAAGAAGAATCCTAGCCTTAATTTGCGGACGACATAAAAAAAGATGCAGCACAACGTAAAACTTTTTCTTAGCAGTGAACTGGGACATAGTCCTAAGAGGAGTGCCAAACTCTTAGGACACGAGTAAAGGAGTGACTTCCACCACAATCAAACCACACCCCTATCAGAAGGCATGTGGGTTTATCTTTGGGTTTGTCGGTTACAATTTCGCATTCGGAAATTTTTGGTCTCTACCGAAAGCAACTTTCCAATCTGAGTGACAATGCACCAAGAGCTTTGGAATTTATGTCCGTGTAGGTTCTTAATTATGGGTGTGAAGCACGCCACATTCATGGTTAAGAGGTTGCAACCCTCCTTTTCATACTCAATTTATTTTGTCACTCTTCCCGAACCAAAGGTTATCTGGCATTATAGATTTCATTTTTAACCGATCGAGTCGAACTACAAGCAACCGGATTCCCTAGGTTGAGGGATATATAGGCGGAATCAGTGTTGAAAAACTCGGCTGTATTCCAACATTCACTCTCAAATCTTATTCATGAGCATTCCAGTCTCTTCATAATCTGATATCGGGATGACTTTTGAATTCTTTCAAATCGCGCGTTAAATCAAGCGTATCGAACTACAAGTGGCCTGAATTCTCATATAGTCTGAGATATGTAGGAAACCCACTTCCGGGGTTCGGCCATAATTCTTAAAGTCCGTACCAAATTCCTTTTCCTAAAGATGAAGACGTGGTCGATCAAAATCTGATTAGTCAATTTCATTTTCCTCGAATTTCTTGCATCAATTTGAGTAAAACGAGGGACATTTGTTGACACCCAATTTCGACCCTACCCGATAATAATTAATTTTCGAGCTTCTTGGATTTCAAACTACTTAGAATAATTAGCTTTATAAGATTCAAATAGTTTCAAGGTTATTTTAGGTAATTTCAGTCGACTTTTTATAGTATTTTGAATAATAAATGTATTTCATATAATTATATATATAATTAATATATTTTATAAGTATTTGAAAACCATATCTAAGGATTGCTACATTGTTTTATGTAAGATCCTGTACTTTTTAGCTAATCGTGCATAATATTTGTGGCGTAGTATGGCATGGTTATATGAGGTGTTTATGAATTTGTATCGTACATTGGAGATTAAGATTGCAATTAGGTGGCAATATCAAGGAACTAAACTAAAGTTTTAGGTCAAAGGGACCCTTCAAACAATGTTCATGACAAAAGAAATGGCTCGGGTAGAACTTCGCCCGTTTGAAAGGTTTAACTTGTCACATACCTTGTGATTAAGCCTATGAGTGTAAAACATGCTAAGAATAGTGTGTTATGAGGTATTATCATAGCACAAGGGTCATATGTTAAGTTTGGAAGTCAAGAAAATTAGTGAAACTAAAGTCGGCAAAAGTTATCGAAGTTTCTCTAATAATATTTTCTTAACTTTGGGTCAAATGTCTTGGATGTTTTCTCCCAATATATAAAGAGTTAGAAGGCCTATCACACAATAAATCAAAGGCCTACGAGTCTAGTTTCCAACGTACAGAACCCCGTATTAAACCGACATCGGAGTAAAAAGTTATTAGAGTTTTACTATGGACTGCCTGGGCAGAATCCGGGTCGGGTAAAAAATGTGGTATGTCGGCTTACTCAACGTTTTAAGCCATGAAAATATTTCATTTTACTTCCAAACCAGAAACAAAGCTTAAGAGAGGGTTCCTATGGAGTACTTGCATGATGAAGGTCAGTTTTTGACGATTTCTACCATTAAAGATTGCCCCCGTGCCTAGAAACGTGATCTCTACACGTGGTAATCGTTTTCCCCTTCTATTAGCTGCGTTTGGAGCAAGTTTTTGAAGATATAAATTTGTAGTTATTGGTGTTTCTTCAAGGTTTACACTTGGTTAACTAAGGTAATCATCTTTGGACTCTTTTATGATTGTTTTTATGAAGTTCTATGGACATTTCGTCAAGTTGGGGCCATTTGGCAAATCTGCCGATTTAAGAACAATTATGAATTGTTTGTATGTGTGTACCAGTTGTGTATATATAGTGTTTGCGAAGTTTAGGACGTAAGGAACAACTTTTGTGAAGAAGCTACGGCCATTCAAGCGTTCATTGAAAAGGCATGTTAAGGCGAAGCGACGTCCCTCATTTTAGCACCACTCCTGGGAAATTCCTAAAACGCCGAATGTGATATTTTGCTATTCTCTTGCTAGAAAGACCTTCAGTGAAAGGCATTGGGATCTCAGCTGAATTATTTTCATGATTCTGTTATGTTGATATTTCACTCGTTCGGATAAATAGAGTGTTCGACATCTACACTTCATTTTATCAGTTTCCTTGATTATATGTCTGCATGTATGAATTCGTATTCTTCCTTGGGTGATGTGAATTAAAAGGTCACGCGATACCCTTACTACTTGTGACCAGGCCTCTTTCTCCACTAAGGTTATTATTAAAGAAAAACTTTAAAGTAGCTCTCGACCTTCAAAACTCTCAAATATAATTTAAATGTAAACTATTAGAACACTTGGTTTTTGAAATATTTCTTTTATAAATTATCTAGGAACCAAGTTAAGAACTAAGTAAGTCACCTTAAACTTGTTATGAATATCAACAAGGTTAGGTTATCCTTCTAAAATTCGAGTTAACTTTTCAAGCTTATTTGGAAGAACATATCAAGTTCCATGACATTGTTATATGTTATACGAAAGTTATTATGGGGTTATGAGAACAAGACTACAAACGGGCCAAGATTGGCAACATGACAACAGTAACTCATAGGTGTTATAAATCCATGACATTACATGCTATGCATTCTACTCCCGAGCTATAATCGGGAGGTATGGGGCCTATTGCATATATTTATACGTATGAGACACAGATGGCCACAAGTTGGCGAATATGATGTCGGTTCGCTACCGGAAAGCACCACCATTGCTAGCATTTGGTTGGCTATGTCATGCATTTGCATCTATATATATATGTATTCACGGCATACGATCATACGAGCATACCATGCATATTTAAGTAGTAGGGGTCTAAAGGTCAGCCATGGAGATTATTTGGGTTTCAGTTTCAGGTGGTATCTCTATTACTCTTTTACAGTAAATATTTATGATTTTACTTTTCGCTTTAAATACCAGTACATTTTTATTCGTACTGACGTCCCTTTGCCTGGGGACGCTGCTTTTTGTTTTGTGCGAGCAGGTACAGGCAGGGACTCTAACCGACCCACCCACTAGGATTCAGGTTCAGCTGTGAGTTGGTAAGCTCCATCTTATCCTAGGGCTATCAGAGGATGTTTACTTTTGTTGTACAGTTTGGGTATAGTCGGGGCCTTGTCCCGACAATGCTTATGTCACTCATAGAGGCTATTGTGGACACAATATTCTGGGTTTTCTATTTGTATGTTTCAACCTCCAGCCAATAGTCTTGGCATGTATATATAGGTGTGTGTGTGTGTGTAAGTGGGTATGTTTTCGGTTGTGGCCTTGTCGGCTAGATAGTACATATGTTTTTTTTCTATTTGTCTACCATTGTTTGTATGGTTATTCTCTTTAAGGTCATGACCTCTGGGTCCAGGCTTCACTTTTTAGAGGTTGTGCTGCCCAATCTTTTTGCCTCACAAGTTTGGTTTAACTAGTATGTTTCAATGGGTAACTCGATGTATTAGGGTATCGAGTGCCAGTTACACCCCCTATTTCGAGGTGTGACATTTTAGTAAATATTTTATTAATTTAGTCTAGTATAATTTATAGCTATAATTTTGAGGTATTGAAATCGGTTAGTTTATATTCGAATAAATTATTTATTTCGTTAAGTTTGAGAAGCTCATAAATTAATTATATTAATTCGTCCTATCTAAGTTTTAGCCAAATTTACTAATGATATTCAATTCGGTTAAATCAATAATTCATTTAGCTATTAAAAGACAAATTGTGGGCCTTTTCAGCAGCCCACTCTTTTGTTCTCAATTCCTTCTAAAATAACCCAGTCCATTACAACATTACAACAATCCAAAATTCTTAACATTACAACAGCTTACAGCAACAGCCCACCAATAGTCTCAGCCGACCCATCCAGCCCACTTCAAGCCCCCGACCCGGCCTAAATTCCATTCCCTTCACAAAAAGAAGACCCATCTATGGTTAGCAGCGACGAAACGACAAAATATTCCCAGTAAACACGAAAAAGCAGCAGCAACGAACACCGATCAAGCGGTGTGGGCGATTCCATCAAAATACACGGCGCTTACATGAGGATAGACGGAAATCATCATATGCAGAAGGCAGTACACTGTCTCTTATTAGATTCTTCCTCCCGTCTTTTTCAATTCACAGTCGCAACAGCAAAAGCACCTGCCAAAGAACCTGCCAGCAAGCAGCGTCTCAGTCCTTGGGGCTGTGGGATCGCTCCACGTCGGCGCCCAAGGACGATGGAATCGATCCCAGCTGTTTATCTCCCCTTTCCTCTTCCGGAATGGGGTGATTTTTCAAAGAAAAGGGTGTTTGTCAGAAATGGTGAAAGATTTTGATTTAAAATTTGGAATTGGGCCGTGGTTTTCCTGATTTTTCATCCGTTTGCCCTTATTTCCGAACCCTATTCTCCCTTTTATATATGTTGCTTGTTGTTCACTGTGGAAATGAGAGAGATTTTTGAGTTGGAAAATGTTGAGTCAAGAAAAAATGGAAGCATACAGGAAATACATAGGTTTCTTTGAGGCAAAAATAGACCCAAAAATCAACAAATATTATAAAGAGTATTTGATTCCCAGTTTTTTTTTCCGAACACGACTTTTCCATTGCTTGTTGGAACTCTCGAAGTTTGTGCGTGGTGGTGGAAGAACTCTTCCTTGCTCGTTCTGTCTCCATTCCGCTGCCCTCGAAAAGGTGATACTCATTTTGATTTATGTCTCTTTTATTTTAATGTGACGACTGTTTGGATCTTGGACTGCCTACAGTGTTCGGAATGTAAAGTTTGAGAGCATGTTTGACTTATCGTCGGCTGCAAATCAATGCTGTAACTCGTTTGTCGTTCGTTTGTTGTCGTTTGTTTAGTCTTCTTTGAAGGTTTGATGATTCCATTTATTCATGATTCCTTTTCTCTTTACTAACTGTCTCGTTTGGATGGTTGACATAGTTGGAGATTTAGTTGTGAAGTTCGAAATCACCTTCTATAAGTGATTTCGACTTTCATAATCTGATACACAGTTTGTTCCCATTCTCTGCTCATTCCGATTTAATGTAAATCCATGGGTTGTTTAGCTCCCTCTTCATGTCTGCTTATAAATGATTTTTTTATATACATGAAGCTTGCCAACTAATGCAGTTTGTTTGCATTTTTCTTTAATTAATCTAGTTCATTAACTTTTCTTTTGCTTCGTGTTTCCGTGAGCATGGTCATTAGCTTATTTGACATGTCTATTCTTTGATTTTGGTCGAGTCTACCTTCTTTACTGTATACGATTTCTATGAGTTTTGTGCCTATCGTTAATCAGTTCCAATAGATTGCGAGAATATGTAAGCCTTAGTGTATAGTGGTTTGTGCATCCCACCCTTTCCCCTGTTTTTTTTTAGCTTTCTATCGTGGTTAGCTTTGTCTAAGTTCATTACTTTATTTTATTATGAGTTTCCTGTTGTGCTTACATGTGGACTATCCTGTTTCGTCTAATCCAATTCATAAGATAATATACCTCACTGATTTTAGTTTTATATGAATTTTTTGCTTAATTTTGTTTTGTCTGATCTTTTCCCTTATTTGTCTTTACTGTCAAGTTGTCGTATAGATACACTATATTTAATGCAATGTGTCTGTTTGTTAATCAAGGTGTAGTGACTCCTTTATTTGTAAACTATATGCTGCCAACTGTTCGCTACTTTATTTAATTTCAATTGATTGTTTTTGCTTGCTCAAAATGTGTTTAGTTGGTTTCCCTTAGATACATTATTGTTTTTCCCTAAATTGGTAAATCTTGTTATCGTTTGGAGCTACGGTTTTGTAATGTTATTTTTGAGTTCTAATCCTTTTTTTTATCTTTTGTCTCATGTGGTACTATCCGAGTCCTCTTGGACTCCTATCTTCTCCCCCATATTTCGGATGGGCCGTAAAGGTCCACATCCACTTATTTCTTTATTGAGTCCAAACAGCTGGTGTACAGGTTGAAAGCAACAGATAAAGGCTAGGATTCAAATTTTCAAGCTTCGAAAAGCCTGAAAAAGGGGTTGTATACACTGGTATACTTGATGTATACAATGGTATACAATCAAAAATACAATTGATATACAGGTTAAATTCGGAGTTGCAGGCTGAAACACGCAAAAAAATGCAGGCGTATAGGTTTAAAGACGGATATACGTGAATAAATGCAAGGATTCAAGCTCCAATTCATTTCGTATACACTGCTATACACTCAGTGTATATGGCTTTCTTAAGGTTAAAAAAAATGGGCCCAAGAGGTCAAAGGGAAAGTCCAGCAGAAGAATTTGGATTTAAATAGGCCCAAACCCATGATTGAGTGTTTTTAGTATTAGGACAGGTTCACGAATTTGGGCCAAAAGCCCGAATTTGATTCTTCTTCTCCCTTATATTTATTTATATTTGTTTGGTTATTATTTAATTAAATTCCCCATAAGAAGTCATTTCTTATTTTCTTATTCTTAATTTAAATATATTTATATTTTCACTTATCACTTAGTTTTACTCATATTCTTTTAGTTTGACTTGCACTATTTAAATTGTTCCCTTTAGAATAATTCCCCTTTAGTTTATTTCCCCTAAAAAACATTAATTAGAAAAAATAATAGTAATAAATAAAATAAAATAAAAAGAGTTCTTTACTTAATTAAAATTTTTAAAAAAATTAGTCAAAGTCATTTTTAGTCAAATCGTCGGTCAACCACAAGTTAGCGGACATTTCGAGGGCCTAACACCTTCTCGGAATGTACATTGGACTTTGAACCCATTTATTTTCAATTGATTTTATCTGTTTAAATCTTTTGAAAACTTTAGTTTTTTTTCTTGATTTTTTACTTAAAAATTAAGTGGCGACTCTGTTTCTTTTGGAAATTCAATTTCTCTTAAATCATAAGTTTAATCGATTTTTTGAAAACTCAATCATTTTTCTTTTATTTATATTTTCGAGTAAAACATATTCAACTCGTCAGAAATAGGCAACTCAAGTCTTTAAAACATTTAACAAAATAAATGAAACAGACTTCTCAAACTCTATTGTCTATCTACGAAGCCTCTACTATTATAGAAGGATATCGGGACAAGACCCACGACATCTCAAAACTACTAACTGTAAGATAAAGGTGAAGTCCTCCGAAATATAAAAAGGTTTACCAAAGCTGACTGGAATATCACATGACCTCAACAAAAAGCCTGTTGATGATCCTGAATACCTGTATCTGCATCATGAAATCATGCAGGCCAAATGGCTCAGTACGTGGAATGCATGAGCATATAAGGGGAATTCTAAAGCACAAACATAGGCTTGAACTTGACAAAAATGAAACATACTTACCTCTTCTCAACTCACTCAACTCAACTCAAGAATAAGATACTCAACTCAAAGATATGATATTCAACTCAAAGGTACTCAACTCAATATACTCAACTTATGATACTCAAGGATTAAAAAAACAGTAAAAGATGCAATATATATGGAAAGCTTTTAAAATAGTAGACAACAACTCAATATATGGAAGAATACAATAAGAACTCAGTTTGTATATATAAAGAATATAATATAACTCTATGTGAGTTTCTCTAACCGACAACCATCACCATGAGCTTATTGATGATACATTGTCTCGCTCACGCTGCCAGAACTGTCCTATACTTTTTCAGGGTATATAACCTCTCAACTAAGTGGATCCACTAGTCTATGCTAAAAAGCATTAAGGAATCATCTAAAAAGTATGACCCTTTCTACCCACGTTGACTACATGGTTTATAGAGACTTGAGTTATCTGAACTCTTCCCCATATCGGTGCTCAATACTACTCCCAAAATTATATTCAGCTCATATATTTAAAAACATAACTCTTTTTTTCGTTTGAGATTATTACTCAAAATCTTTTTCTTAAAAGAGATGGTACTCAAACTTCTTAAAACTCTTTTAGAAATCTCAGTTTCCTCTCATCTTAAATGTAAAATCATTTACTCTTGGGAATACTTGGTTCTCATATATCATTTTAAAGAAAATGAACTCAGCTCTACTCTTCCTCAACTCAGTGCTCAAGTCTTTAAAACAAGTTTTTAACATATTAAATTTAAACTGTATATGAGATAATTCATATATATTAAATTAATAAGTATGACATGTGCATTACATTGTTGTTAATATTAGATCAGATACATGTTATACATGTAAGTAATTTTGATACACTATAGAACATGTGTAATATACATGAATTAATGTTGGATACATCTCTTTGTATCTTATATAACACAAGATTCATAAAGCATATAATCTTAATTAATACCAATACTTCTTAGATATACATGTATCTAATAAACAACATCGCTATATATTAGATACAAAAAGTGAAAAACAACTATATCAGATATATCTCATGGTATCTGATATAACGCAAAATCGAGATTGTAAGATAGATACATAAAGTATACTATGAATTATGAATAGATCTTGCATTTTTTTACATAAATATTTGAAACATCATCTTGCTCGGCTTGTGTATCTGAGTTTTCAGATGTGGTCCTAGGGCCTGTTCTTCAGAAGGGAATCTGGATCCCACCTCATGGAATCCGTGATGTCCTTAGGTTCCACTTGGAAGAGCCAGAATACACTATGACTTTACTGGTGAAACCTGGATTTATAGTTCCTTTGTGCCATACAATCAATGTTTCTATGCTTGTTGGTTGCAAAGATACAAATTAAGTTGTGTGCATTATCAAGAAGTCCCTTTTTTGATTATATAGATTGAACAATTTATCCTGCTTTAGCTTATGACTATCTTGACTTCTCCTCTCCGCTTGTTTTTATCGGCTATTCGGCCATCATGGATGGTTTAGTAAAGAAGATTTATGAGGGGGAAAGAATAAATAAAGAGAATGGTGAGATGAACTTGGGATAGGAGATTGATGATGAAGGAAGAGAGAGTATGCAAATGAGATGGAAAACGTGTGGGGGTGGGGGGAGATATATTGTTGGCATAGGAGTTTGAGGGACAGTTGTTAATCTACCTTTAATTAAGGAGTTTGAAATTTAAGATAATTATTTAGTATCATATTTAAGGGATTTGTGTATCTGATTTAACTTTTTAAAATATATGATATACTCCCTCCGTCCCATTTTATGTGGCACTTTTCAGATTTCGAGATTCAAATCAATCTAGCTTTGACCGTAAATTTTTCATAAAATTTTAAAACATTTTGAATTATCAATTATTGTGACTTATAGTACTTTTTACGTAGTTTACAAATATATAAATTTCATTTCAAAAAAATTGAAGATTCCATGCACAAATTCCCGGTCAACTTAAATTCTTTGAGTGTCGAAAAATGAAAAGTGCCACATAAATTGGGGAGTAATTATTTTTAAAATTGATATTATAAGTAATACTTTTAAACTATAGGTAAAATATGTATATATATATATATATATATATATATATATATATATGATAGTTAAGTATGTCTAGATAGGGTTTATGTCGACGGCCGGCGGCCAAGCATCTCCGATGATAGGCCAATTCCTTCCTATAACCTCCACTACGCATTTTCCTCCTTTGACATCCCAACTGATTTCCCATACCCCTACTACAACTAATATCTCAATTGGCAATTATGAGGCAACTACTAGTCCTAACAAGGGGACCAATAATCCTAGTTTGCCTAAGTTTGCTAGTTCGATTAATCCTTTCGGAGCAGATCGCACATTTGATTGTATCACACAGAAAGAGGTTTCCATAAAGGAAGGAGTACCTTACATAAGGTGGACAGAAGAGGAAGTCAGTAGGATGAATAAAATTGAAAATCTTTAATTTGCTGTTATTGGAAAATTTTCATACGAATGGTCAGACTTGGAGGAACTGCGAAGAAGCATTCCACAACAATGTGGGATAAAAGGGGGGTGTCAGATTGGTTTATTTCGCAATCGACACATTCTTATTCGTCTCAATCTTCATAAAGATTTCATTAATCTTATCTCTAAGGGAGCATTTTATATTACGTGCAAAGATGGGTACTCTTATCTAATGCGCACATTGATTTATGATGATAAGTTTAAAATTAGTGAAGAGACGACAAAAGCACTAGCTTGGATTTCTTTCCCTAACCTTCTACCCACATTTTTTGTTAAAGAATGCCTCTACTCATTAGCTTCTGCTGTAGGGATCCCAGTTCAGTTAGACTTGGCTACGATCAATAAGACTAAACCTAGTTGCGCTCGAGTAAAGGTATTGGTCGACCTAAAAGGTATTTTTCCTAAAAAGGTGCAGATGGATATTGAAAATGAAGCCACGGGAGATATTCGATCATAAATGGTTCTTATTAAGTATGACTATCTCCCTAAATATTGTAGTGGATGCAAAATGCAAGGGCATGACATGGAGGAATGTCTATTGCTAAGGCAATCAAAGGTGCAAGAAAGTTGTAGAGAGCAGAGGACTGTTGATATTCCGATGCCAAAGGTGCATCCTTTTCAAAAAGGAAAGGCAAGAATTTTATCAAGTGGTAAGGTAGTTGGTGATCCGGGCAACTGGAATGTGGTAAAGAATAAGAATTTCAACAGAGGCAACAATCAGAGTACAGAGAAGCATAAGATATTAGTATAGAACAAATTTAATGCTCTTAGTGAGGAAATGACTACCACAGAGGAGACTATCGCCACAGATAATTCTCAAAAAATGAGAGAAAATGTACAGCTACTAGATAAGCAGAAAGGGGAAGAGAGGGAAACTACAAAGAAGACGGGGCAAGATAATAAAATTCTTACAACTAAGGATTGGATCAATAAAGCTTTTGGAAAATTTATGCAAGGAGATTCTTCTTCCAAAATTGATCACAAGTCTGCTGAATCAGGTGTTCCTTCAACTGAGAATCAATTGGCAATTGTAAATAAGGTAGATGAGCACAATTCAGAGTCAGAAAGTAGTAGCAATCAACTAATGACCGATAAGGAGATAAAGGAAATTGAGAAAGTCAAGAAAGCCAGCAATAACAATAGTTCTCAGTCACAAAAGTTGATAATGAATGTTTCTGAAGAGTTTATTTCTCTTACAGATAAGGTTTCCTACACTAATCAATTCCTTGCTATTATGGAGGTTCCTACAGCGATACAAACAGATGATTCACAAGTTATAATGGTGAAGCTAGAGTCTCCTAATAAAATCCTTCATGATATTATCACTCACAAGGTGGGGGAACACAACGAGGTAGGTAAATGTGGTACATATCAATATGCTATTCCAATAAAAGAAGCAGAATTTTCAGACTCTTTAATAGATCGGATAGCTAAGGAAGGAGACCTATCACCTAGGGTGATGAAAACAACAAGGAAAGGAAAAAAACAAGGCAATGAAGAGAATACTCAACTCATCAGAGTGCAGCTAAAGAGGAATAAATCAGTGTCTTGTTAATGATGAAGTCTTTTATTTGGAATATCAGATCAGTAAAGTCCCAACATGCTTTTCAAAGGGTTCAGATGCTTCATAAGTTTCATAATTTTACTTTTGTTGCATCACTCGAACCCTTTCAGCAAGCGAGACATCTTAACAAATACATGAGGAGATTGAAAATGCCTATGGCCATTTCCAACTGCAATGGTAAGATACGGCTTTTCATTAATCATGATATTGATATGAATGTTGTAAAGGATGAGAAACAACAAATTACCGTGGAACTGAAACAACAAAGTCAAGCACAAAGATATTATGTTACCATAGTTTATGCTAAGTGCGATGCAAGTATGAGGATGAGCTTATGGGAAGATCTGTATTAGATTAATATGGGATTATCCATACCATGGTTGATTGGAGAAGACTTTAATGTTGTTTTAAATGAGGAAGAAAAGATTGGGGGTCTTCCTGTTCAGGAGGCAGAGCATGAGGATTTTGATGATTGTATTGTTGTTTGTAACTTATCAGAGGTTGAATATAGAGGAAGTCCTTTCACATGGTGGAACGGAAGGGCAGGCAATGATTGTATTTTTGAAAGACTTGATAGAATACTTATTAATCAAGAGATGGGTTGTTGGTTCAATCACACTGAGGTAGAACATCTTCCAAGAACTGGATCAGACCATGCTCCATTATTACTCACTTGTAAGGCAATTGTGACCAGTCAGAGAAAGAATTTTAGATTCCTTAAATTCTGGACGGAGCATGAATCCTTTTTAGATGTAGTGAGGCAGAGTTGGGGTGTTAGTACTACTTCTGAGAATGAAAATCCATTTCTAGTATTCAAAGAGAAGATTAAAAATCTGAAAAGTGATCTATCAAAATGGAGTAGAACGACATATGGTGATATATTTCAGCAGATTATTATCTGGGAAGACATTGTCAGAATAAAAGAAAAACTTTTTGAAGAAATGCCATCTCCTGAAAATAGATCTATATTACAAAGGGCTCAAGCTGAACATAAAAGGTACTTGTATTTTGAGGAAATTTATTGGCAACAGAAGGCTAGTTATGATTGGTTTGAGAATGGGGATAGAAATACTAAATTTTTTCATGGTCTAGTAAAGGGTAGGAGGAAGAAGTTACATGTACAGAGAATTCAGAATAGACAAGGTACTTGGCTGGAGGAGGAGAGTGACATTGCTATAGAAGCCATTGATTTCTTTCATAAGCAATTCACTCAGGAAAGAGATGTTACTTCTTTCTCTTTGCTTAGGCACATTCCTAATATGATTAGTATAGAGGAGAACCTAAACCTATGTAGAGTGCCAGAGCTTGAAGAGGTCAGAAGAGTTGTTTTCAACATGAATGGGAACAGTGCTAGTGGTCCTGATGGGTTGACGGGGAGGTTCTATCAGAGTTGCTGGGATATTATTGGCTATGATATTTTGAGAATGGTACGAGATTTCTTTAAGGGTAATTCCTTACCTAAATCCCTCACTCATACAAACCTGGTACTACTTCCAAAAAAGGAAAATGTTCTGACTTTTTCTAATATGAGGCCTATTAGCTTGAGTAATTTTATTAATAAAATTCTCTCGAGAATTGTACATGATAGATTGGAAATTATTCTTCCTAGATTGATTTCTAATAACAAATCAGGGTTTGTTAAAGGGAGAAGTATCATTGAGAACATTCTACTTACTCAAGAGATTGTCACTGATATTAAGAAAAGGAGTAAGATTGCAAATGTGATTATCAAATTGGATATGGTCAAAGAGTATGATAGGGTGTCTTGGTTTTTCTTAATGAAAGTTCTAAGAAAAATAGGATTCTCAAATGAAGTTGTGGATATAATATGGAGGCTCATTGCAAATAAATGGTATTCTATTATGTTAAATGGGCATTCTCATGGTTTTTTTCACTCCACAAGAGGTGTGAAACAGGGAGATCCTATTTCTCCTGCTTTATTCATTTTCTCAGCAAAGGTGCTATCCAAGGCCCTTAACTTTTTATTTGAGGAGGGTCAGTTTGTAGGATATGGCCTACCAAAATGGAGCTATAATTTGAATCATCTTGCTTATGCAGATGATACTATTATATTTGCATCAGCTCAAAAGTATTCTTTAGAGAGAATCATGTCTACTTTGCAAGAGTATGAGACGCAGTCAGGACAAAAGATTAACAAGGATAAAAGTGCTTATTATTTACATCAGAATGAAGCTGTAGATGCAAATAGGGTTGTGGAGGAATGTACAGGGATGAAAAGGTGTCATTTTCCTATGAAATACTTAGGATGCCTTATCACACATACTAGGAAAAGAAAAGAGCATTACTCTAACTTGATTAAAAAGGTTAAGAATAAACTTCAAGTTTGGAAAGGAAAGTTGCTTTCTTATGGGGGTAAGGAGGTTTTGATTAATAGCATATTACAGAGTATACCTATTCATGTTCTTTCTGCCATAGTTCCTCCTAATTGTGTGATCTGGTAACTGCATAGAGTCTTTGCAAAATTTTTTTAGGGGAATAAAGAAACAAGTAGGAGCAAACATTGGGTAACTTGGGATAAGGCTTGTCTTCCCAAAGATGAAGGTGGGTTGGGCTTTAGATCTTTATTTGATGTTTCTAAGGCCATGTATGCTAAACTATGGTGGAAGTTTAGGACACAAAGATCTTTGTGGGCAAACTTTTTTTGGAATAAGTACTGCAAGAAACAGATTCCAGCCCTGGTGTAATGGAACAATGGTTCACAAATATGGAAGCATATGGTTAACAGTAGAGAAATTGTTGAACAACATTTATGGTGGGAACCTAAGGGAAGTACTTCTTGTGTATGGTATGATAACTGGACCAAGTTGGGTCCATTGTATTTGCAACAAACTGATTATCATTCTTGTCTTCCCTTGACTGATATTGATGCATTTTTAAATGAAGAAGGGTGGGATTTTGTTACTATGCAAGATTTTATTCCTTCCACCATTGTAGATTTTGTGAGACTAAATATGAATTATGTTAGACAAGTTGCTTATGGAGATAAACCTTGGTGGATTAAGACTAGTTCTGGTAAATTTTCCTGGGAAATTATTAGAAAGAGATCTGAGCCTTCTGAATGTTTCAAAAAGATTTGGGTAAGAGAATTCCTTTTAAAATATCATTTTTTGGTTGGAAAGTTTGGTTTGCAAAGGTCCCTGTGGCAGCGATTTTATCAGTTTGGAATCCCAATATTTCTCAAGATTGCTTATGTTGTTCTACCCCTTCAAGAGAAACTATAGAACATCTTTTTTTAAAGGGAGAACTGGCTTCTAGTGTTTGGGATTATTATACTAGGGCTGCTGGTATTATTGATCTGTTAATTCAAGTTAGACAAACAATGAAGATCTGGTGGAATGCTAAAGGAAATTCAAGACAAAGAGAGATTTATCAAATTATTCCCATTCTTATTTTATGGTCAAATTATTCCCATTCTTATTTTATGGGCTATATGGAAAAGGAGAAATGGTGTTTTATATGGAGGAAATTTTTCTAAGAGGATGGTATTTTTGGACATAAATTCTAACATTTGCAGCTTTGTCAAGCTAAGGTTCAATTGGGATTTAAACTCATCCCACACTTGGCCTCAAATTGTGTCTTTAGTTGAAAACTTCAGACCAAGTTTTCAACACAAGATAGTTAGATGGTCTCCCCCTCCTGTTGGTTGGTTGAAATGTAACACTGATGGGGAGTCTAGGGGGAATCCTGGTCCTAGTGCTGCTGCATTTTGTATAAGAGATCACAATGGTAACCTTCTAGGGGCAAAAGGGGTGAAGATTCCAGATTCTACTAATCTAGTTGCTGAAGCAATTGCTATGAGAGAAGGATTGCAATATTGTTTAGAGAATCAATTCTCCCATTTAATAATGGAATCTAATTCCCTAGCAATGGTAAATATTATTAATGGAGTTTGGGAAACACCTTGGAGTGTGACAATGGAGGTCAACTAAAACGACCCCAAAAATGCCCGAAAATGTGCTTCGGAAACACCTATAATTGTAATTTCCATATATCTCAAAATCCGTACATAATTTTGGAAATTCGACTTCATATTCTTATTCAGGGGGTCAAATTGAGTGGGAAATGGGTCTAACCCGAATTTTAGAGCAACCGTATCAAAATTTGAAAATCGCAAAAAATGTGATTTGGAGGGTCAACTTTAAAGGGG
>JAJOOD010017660.1:0-40785 GCA_029582525.1 Solanum tacnaense | reverse complement strand
TCAGTAAAAGATGGCTGCTCAAAGTCAAAACTGAAAGGCCTAGGACAAACAGGCTCCTCATTGATATCCAACAGAGTGATAACAAAGAACGAGAAGAAAGATGACATATTCACCGTGTACCTGAATCTATCTTCATTGCCACTGCTCGTAGATTTTCCGATTCCTCTAAATTTGAAGTTCGTCGAATTGTTTCTCCCGTCTCTAGGACAAAGGTGAAGAGGATCAGGGAATCCCCACATGCCATTGATAAGGTTACTGTAGAATTTTTGGGTGTAATTGAGAAGGAGAGAAATGAGGGTTTAGGGTTCAATTTTTGAGTAATGCATTAGGCAAAGTGCAGCACAAATTTTGGTTTGGGGAAAAACGTTTTTATTTTTGTATTGAGTGTTTTTTTTGGCCAATTAGAAATTGGAGGGAGAGTTGAATATATGGGAGGTGATACAATATTTTGGTGAAAATTTTATGATAATTATAAGGCCATACTTGTCAAGTGTTGCTTTTAGAATTATAAAAATAGCACACTTCAAAAGTGTAATCATATGTGTAAATAAGTGTTGATAATTATGTAATGATTTGGCAACACATATAAAGTGTAGCCTATACCGTTAAATAGTGAGCTTTATAAGTGTTGCCAATATTACCGTAGTCAAAAGGCAAAAACTAAGGCTACGCTTTAAAAGTGTAGTTACAAATATTTTAGGCAACACTTTACAAGGGTTGTCTAGATTTAGTGTGGCCTTATGACTAAAATGGTGTAGTGTGATGATTCAACATTTTAGCACCAACTGCTAAAAACCCTATTGTCACGGTCCAAGGCTACCCCCAAGGTGCAAACACGGGACCTAGGATCACGAGTGACCCTAAGCTAACCCTCCGTTGGCATATCATAAGAAAACAAAACAAAATTATGAAAAGAGGAACTAATGCGGAAGCTAAATCAATTTACTTATGATAGTGAAGAATACCCAAAACTTATCTAAATATATATAACATTCTAAGAGTTTAGTGAAACTAAACAATCGCTCAAAAACTAAAGCTGAATCTAACTATGTTTGAAAAGCCTCTATTGACTAGAGATGCTGGGACATGTCCCCAACTAACCCTAGCAAAACTGAAACTGAAATGAAGGACAAAATCGAAAAACATGTCTATTGTCCTCGAAGTATGAGGACTCACCACTGAAGCTACTGAATGTGGATGGGGAACCGATCTACGCCTGATCTGAATGCTGAGGACATGAACCTACATCATGAAAAGATGTAGCGCCGAGTATGCATCAGTACTTGGAAGGTACTGAGCATGCAAGATAGGATAAAAGATAAACAAAACATATATAAGCTGAACAAAACATATGACATAATCTGAACATGATGGAAATACTGAGATTTACTAAAAAGAACTGAACTGAATGCAATGACCAAGTACATAACATGTTGAGACTGAATACTGAAGTATAACTAAAAAACCTAGTCAAATGCACCTGAGTCTGACTATGGGAGCTATTATTGACCGGCATAAAACCACGTGAGCTAAACATGGTGTTCGATGTATACGCCCCATCGAGAGGACCCAATATACCTTGCCAAGGGTATAAAGGCATGACTTTTCGATGTATATGCCCCATCGAGAGGATCCAATATACCTTGCCAGGAGTATAAAGGCATGAATGGCGTGATTTCTAAAGATGATGCCCAACTGAGGGGACTTAACCTACAGGGGAATGTACTTCTGGCACTATGAGGGTATGCTGAAACCCTAGTCTACTCGGTGCTAAGCCTACTGGAATATGTATATGACACATTATGACTCAAATACTGAATATCTCAAAATACTGACATTCAAATCTGAGAATGTAACAATGATATACTGATAATGTGACATTCGAAACTGGAGCATGTATATCTGTTTAACTAACCTAGTATGTGAAATTGATGAACTAAGAGAATCTGCAAAACTAGGGTTCTGAGTTTCACGCAAAGAACTAAGCAACAATTCCACGAAAACATGATAATCTGATTAGGAATACTCTAACACCTAAATCACAACTAATATCTAAGGTTTTAGAAACCTAAGTCTAAGAAAGATATAGGAATCAAGAATCTGAGTGAATTATAGGAACCTAGTGGATAAAAGGAATCCACAAGTGAAATCCCACATACCTGGTGACGAAATTCAGAGAATTTTGATTTCGGCGCTGGAATTGAAGAAAACTTGTTGCGTTCTTGGAAGGTTTTTGTGTCACCTCTTTCTCCTCTCTTGTTCTAAGCCTGGTGAATTTTAGAGAATAATGGTTTAAGGTAAAATCTGACTAGAATAATAGGCTAAAACTAACCAATACGAACTAGTTTAGGGTTTAAATAATTAGAAAAAGACCTAACTACCCGTAACTAAAAAGTCGACTGGCCCATCAACAGAGTTGATTGATGGGCCATAAGTTGACTGATGGTCCGTCCTATAAGTCGTCGTTTGGCTGTTAGAGGGCTGAAATTTGGGTTGTAAAACTAAAAGCCGACTAGCCCATCGACAGAGCTGACTGACGGGCCATAAGTCGACTGACGATCTATCTTGTCAGTTGTCGTTTGGATGTCAGAGGGCTGAAATCTGGGGTATGAAACTAAAAGTAGACTGGCCCATCGACGGAGCTGACTGACGGACTGTAAGCCGACTGATGGTACGTAGGTTGCCTCCGTCGGTGGCACCTGCAACTTCTGAAAATCTAGAAATTTTTCTTTCTCGAATCTGGGGTGTTACACTTACTTATTGCAAAATCCTTACATCTACTAAAAAAATGCATAAGACACATGAAAAACTCAAAGTTTAAAGCATTAAAAAGTGCCTTAAAGTAACGGTACATAAACACCCTAAACTTAAAGTCATTTCTTGTCCTCAAACGAAACAATAAATTCTAAACGACATTTATGCAAAAGTAGCCCAAAAACTCAAGCAATCATATAGCATGTTCTCAATAGTCAACCTTCCTTATTTATTTTCAGCATAGTGCAATCATTTAGTTAAATGAGCAAGCCAACATACGTGGATCAATTTATGACATAGACATACCAATAAACACATTCACATACATCGACGACAATCACCAAGGTACAAACTCTTCGATAATGTAACTTGTACCCCTATCACAAAGAAATCCCTTTGTTCACACAAAACTAGAGTTATAGTTCAATGTTTAGGGACTCCGTCACACTCAGAATTTAATTCAATACAGTTTATTCATAATACCATAGGCTTGCCATTATTTTCTACACTTCGATTTTCAAACTGTTAAATTAGGGTAAGGTATTATGTATTTGGATATTAAGTGACTTATGTTCCCTCTATGATATTACATCGGCATGTTTCCTCATTTATAACCAATCCGGGTATCGCATTTTCTTTCTTTTTCTCCTCTTTTGTTAAATGACGCTCCAGCGTGGCTTTTCTTCACATTTATTTTTCGATTCAACTCTTTTCTTAAACATTATTATTCTTTTTATTTTCGATTCAACTCTTTTCTTTTCTAGTTCGTCAACCATTTTACCAGTCATATGTAGGCCTCGTAGGTGAGTCCTAGACTTAGTGAAATTTTGAGGGTCAAGTTGGTTTCTACATTTGACATGTACAGACCATAAGAAGACCTATGATCGGTACACTAGTTCCATCAAAAGTTGGTCAATTAAAGAGGTTTCAGAACTTATATACGGTTGACCAGTATGCTTCATAGAAGGACCTAAAGACTGTAGGTGAGGCTCAATAATTATTTTAAAAGGGATTTTGGGTTTTTTTCGTAATTGTTTTGACCTTAAACAATGTCATTTTACCTTCTACCCTAAGCCTTTTAGTAACGTTTTAATTCCCCAATTTACCCATTTCAACTCATTCTCCTTAATTCCCTAAACTTGACAAAATTCATACTCCAAATCCTCTCAAGTCTAAGGAAGAAGAAGAATAGTCTGGGTTCCATTCAAGTCTCAAAATTCTCCATTTTCACGGGTTAAAGGATCAAGGTATGTGTGTATTCACCTATTGAGTCCTCTAGTCCATGGGGTCCCTAAGGATTTCAATTTACCTATATCAATTTCCAATTGATCAAATTAGGGTTTCAATTCAATGAATGTGGGTTTTTATCTACTTATGATTGATTCTTGTTAATTTAGTATTCTAATGCATGAATTGATGTTAATCCATTATATTTAGTTCAAATTGTATTGACCCATGCTTAAATTATTATTTTTAACTATGATCCTATGATGAACTCATGAACTATGAATTATGAGTTTATGAAGATATACATGTTTCGATGAAGTTATTATAGATGAATTGATGAAACTTTGAAAGGTAGTATTGATGCTATTGTGAAAGGATTTCTCACTTACTAAATCATGATTGTGAAAGGTATTTGTCATAAATAAATTAACATTTGATGAAAGGTTTTCTATTTATTAGGGATTTAGACTTAGCAGCGATAGGGCTTTAAGGTGGAGGCTCAAATAGGGTAGTCTCTAGTAGCAACCTCTAGTCCCTATCTACGTGCCCCCATAGGACTGTCTCAAATGACCTAGCTAGTGGATCTACTTTAGCAAATGATGATATGTATGAATTCTACCTTGGAAAATAGTTTCCCTTCCTTTCGGTATGAGGGATATACCGGCCCCATGATATAACTCTCATGGTCGTATTGTAGGTTAAAACTAAATATCACACAAAATAATTATGTTTTATTCAAAGCTCTTCTTATTTCATTGATGTTAATGTATTTGACTGTTTTATGATCTTTATGTCATTTCCTCTCAAAAGTATTTCATATGTTTCATTATGATCATGCCTATTCGTTTAAGTCATTTATATTATCATATTCATATTTATGCATATTTCCTCATACTTAGTACATTCCATGTACTAATGTATATTTGTGCCTCCATTGTTTTGCTAATGTAAATTCCGACGTTCCTTCCTCCCATACTCATCGCTAGTGATCTTTCATAGAATTTGACGATTGGTGAGTCCTCATGTTTCGATGACCGAGTCTCCTTTATTGCATTACGTCAGTTTTAATTTACAAATATGTGTGTGATGTATGGGTTGCATCCCAATCACTTTCATTTTGATGTATTAGATGATTTTGAGACTTATGCTAGACTTCCCTTTTAGTCAAACTCTACTAAAATATGAAATGTTTTCTTTTGAACTCTTTATTTTTATTATCTGGTATGATGTATACTAAGTGGCCTCAGTGGAGCCTTTCGCGGTCCTATATGCCATGTTACGCCTAGGGTATACTTTAGGTCATGACAAACATGGTATTAGAGAAAAAGATTTAGAAAGGTCCTAGGATATCTAAGCCACGTCGAGTAGAGTCTTTTTTTGTGAGTATGAAGTGAGCCACATTTATGAATATGGAGGTATAAGATGTCTAAGAAATTCCACTTCTTTCATCACTCTAAATTCGTGCGATTGAGTACAACTCTATATGTCTCTCTCCTAATCCTTATCCATTGCCTTTTGGGATATGGCCCCTCCAAGAACATATGTTGAAAGGAATGCGAGATCGAATGGGTAACAAGAAGCTCCACAGGTTCCGACCAACCCTTTGGCCGGACATGTGAATAATTCAAAATTTATTGCTTTCTAAGTGTTGGCTCAATCCTTGATGGCCCAAGCCAATAGGAAAGTTGTGGTCCCACTGATCCAAAATGTGGGTATGGCTGCAACTCGAGTGAGGGACTTTACTAGGATAAATCCCACAGAGTTAAATGGTTCCAAGGCTGACGAAGATCCTCAAGAGTTTATTAATGAGGTATATAAGGTGTTTATGATCATGGCAGTGATGACGGTGGAAAATTTAAATTTGGCCACTTATAAACTTAAGGGTGTTGCTCAAGTTTGTTTCAACTAATGGAAGGAGGAGAGGGCGTTTGATGCGAGTCATATTGATTTCAAAAATATTATGGTTGTTTTCGTTGATAGGTTCTTTTCCCTTGAGATGAGGGAGGACAAGGTACTTGAAGTGATTAACCTTACTCAAGGGAATATGAGTGTGAAGGAGTATTCCTTAAAGTTCACACAATTTTTAAGGTATGCACCTACTATGGTTGCCGATCCTAAGGCAAGGATGAGCAAGTTTGTTTCAGGAGTTTCTAGATGGTAGTTAAAGAATGTCATACTGCAATGCTCATTAATGAAATGGAAATTTCTATTGAAATGATTCATTCTCAAAATATCAAAGAGGAAAGCTTAAGGAAAGGTCTAGGGAGGCAAAGAAGGAAAACACCGGTGATGGTGACTTTTCATATTCAAGGTCCAAAGGATATTGTTGTTCTAAGTTTCGACAAAGGTTCTCCGGTCACGATTCTTTCAATGCTCCGGCTTCTAAGTTCAACAAGGAAAGGGTATCTAACGCTAAGCCTCAAGGAGGTAATGGTGGTTGAATTGGTTCTTCGGTTCCCGCATGTCAAAAGTGTAGCAAGAGTCTAGGAAGGCTTGATGGGAACAAATAATTATTTTGGTTGTGGTACGATTGGTCACCACTTGAGGGATTTTCCATCTAGAAATTACAAGGGAAGGGATGGTAGAGAAGCTCCACCTAGTGGTTCGGGTTCTAGTTTTCAAAAGCAAAATCGATTCCATGCACTTCAAACTCCTCATGAACAAGAGGGTTCCCCAAATGTGGTTACCGGTATGTTGAAAGTGTTTCATCTTGATGTTTATGCTTTGCATTATCCTTCTGCTACCTTGTCTATTGTGACGCCATATGTGGCTATGAGGTTTGATGTTCAACTGGATCTGTTGATAGACCCTTCTTTTGTCTCTACACCTATTGGTGAATCTATAGTGGCTAAGAGTGTCTATATGAGTTGTCCCATCTCCTTATCCCATAGAGTCACTCATGCTAATCTTATAAAGCTTGATATGTTAGATTTCTAAGTTATTCTGTGTATATGAGTTGTCCCGTCTTCTTATGACATAGAGTTACTCATGCTGATCTTGTAGAGCTTGATATGTTAGATTTAGAGATAGATCATGGTCTCTGAACCCATCGATGGCCGACCAGGATGGCCCGTAGGTGGAACCACGAACCATATGTCCCCACTATTGATGGTGTCGATAGTTATTTTCTTTAAGGTCTTATGAGTTTTTTTTTCCTAATTATTATAGCCTAATACTATGTAATTTTAGCCTTCACCCAAAAGCCCTATATAAGTGTTTTTACCCCCAAATTGCCCCAATTGAAATCATTTTCTCAAATTCCTAAAAGAAGAACAAGTTTTCCTCTCAAAAATATTTCTCTCTCTAGAAAGCTTAAAGAAGAAGGAGTCAACCTAGGGTTTGAAGTCAAGTCTCCAATGCAACCATTAAAGGCAAGCTTTTGGCATTGAGGTATGATAGTCTTAATTCGTGGAGCCCTTTCCTCCGTGGAATTCCTGAACTCTCCAATTTATAAAGTTAAAAATCCCCAACTGAGTTAGGGTTTTCTTCTATGTCATGGGTTCCTTTCAATTTTGATATAATTTATTTTTATGATGTATTACGCATAATTTGATATAATTCCATGATTTTATAATGAATCCCCATGAACCCATGCTTAGGCCATGTTTTCTACAATATGATGATTGAAAGTGAGTTTCAAACTATGAAAGAGGATTTCATGACTTTATGCATGTTCTTATGAAATTGCTGAAAATGTTTGAAATATTCTTTAAGAGTGAAGTATCAATATGATTATCGCTGTGTTGCGAAAGGATTTCTCATATACACGTGAAAGCATCAATGTGAAAGGTTTTCTCACATAAAGGATTCTAAGGTTGAAAGGTCTTCTCACTTTAAATGAATCAAAGATAAGGAGATATTCTAATAATGAGGCATGCAGAAATTACCCGTGACCTCCAATGCTAAGACAAGTGGTGATTACCCATGACCTCCAATGCTAATATAAGTGGCAATTACCGATGTTTTATAAATGTTAAGAACAATTAAGAAGAACGTATATTCTGTGGAAGTTATGCTTAGCGCCAAGTGGGCAAGTGGTGATAACCCATGTCATATAAACGATGTGCCAACATAGGATTGTCTAGATAGACATTATCTAGTGGATCCACGTAAGCTAGAAGTTCATGGTACTACATTGGCAAGTAAGACAACTCTTTTTAGTGTAGGGTAGACACCAGATTCCATGTTAATAGCTCACATGATTTGCACGTAGGCTAAAGGTAATTCTCCCAAATTAGTGAATCAAGGTTACTTCATAGTATCTCACATGTGCTTTAAGATGATGTCTACTTGCAATGACCATGTTTTATAACTTGTTTTTTCTAACTCTTTTATGCCATGTTTTAGCTTAGTCATTGCATATCACGAAAATGTCCCTTTATCTTGATTTTTACATTTCATGCATCTCTATCATACTTGGTAAATATTTGTACTAACACATACTCTTGCCTACATTTATTATAAAGCTATTCAAGTTTAGGGTTGCTTTTCAAGTGTTGGATCAAGCTATAACAGCTCAAGCAAATAGGGAGGTTACGGTCCCCATAAACCCAAATGTGGGTATGATGGCAACTAGAGAGAGAGACTTCACTAGAATGAATCCTCCAAAGTTTCAGAATTCTATGGTTAAGGAAAACCCTCAAGAGTTCATTGAAGAAGCATTTAAAGTGTTGATGATCATGGGAGTGATGCCGGTGCAAAAGGCGGAATTGGCCGCTAAACAACTTAAGGATGTTGCTAAAGTTTGGTTCAATCAGTGGAAGGAAATGAGGGAAGTTGATGCGGGTCCTCCCAATTGGGAAAAATGTAAGGTCACTTTCCTTCATAGGTTCTTTCCCCTTGAGATGAGGGAGACAAAGGTTCTAGAATTCATCAACCTTCATCAAGGAAACATGAGTGTTAAATAATATGCCTTGAAGTTCACAAAATTGTCCCGATATGCCCCAACTATGGTTGCCGATCCTAGGGAGAGAATGAGTAAGTTTGTTTCAGGTGTGTTGAAAATAGTGGTTAAGGAATGTCGTACCGCTATTCTTATTAATGATATGCACACGTCTCGTCTCATAATTCATTCTCAACCAATTGAAGAGGAGAAACTCAAATAAATGGTTAGGGAGGAAAAGCGAGGCAAAACCGGTGATAGTAACTTCTCACATTCAAGGTACGATGGGCATAGTTATTCTAAGTTCTGACAAAGGTTTTCCGGTCAAGGTTCATCCAAAGCTTCTCCTAGATTCAACAAAGACAATGTATATAAACCTAAGACTAAAGGAGGGAATGATGGTTTATCTTCATTGCCTACTTGTGCTATGTGTGGAAAGACCATGAGGGTAGGTGATTCGCGGGTTCTAATGCTTGCTTTGGTTGTGGTAAGATGGACCACAAGATAAGAGATTGTCCCTCAGTTGCTGAAAATGATGGAGGTAATCATCGAAGGGCTCAACCTAATACTTCATTCGTTCCTAGTGGAAGTCAGAAGCAAAATAGATTCTACGCACTTAAGACTCGTCAAGGGTAATGGGGGTCCCCTGATGTGGTCATTGGTAGTCTTTTATCTTTATGTGTATGCCTTACTTTACCCCTATGCTACCTTGTCTTTTGTGATGCCATATGTGGCTATGAGGTTTGATATTCTTCTGGAGGTGTTGTTAGATCCCTTTTTCATCTCTACTCGTGTTATTGATTTTATTGTAGCTAAGAGGGTCTATAGAGAGTGTCCCGTCTCCTTGTCGCATAGAGTCACCCATGTTGATCTTGTAGAGCTTAATATGTTAGATTTTGATGTTATCCTTGGTATGGATTGGTTGTATTCATGTTACATTTCTATTGATTGTAGAACCCGTGTAGTCAAGTTTCAGTTTCCAAATGAACCCATCGTAGAGTTTAAAAGGGGAAATTCGATGCCTAAGAGTAAATTTGATGATTTCTAAGGGTTTCATTTAAATTCTATTCAGGGTAAGGGATATGGATTTTAAACCCCCTATTCTTCAGTCCATCCCCATTGTTAATGAGTTTTCAGAAGTTTTCCCCTATGATCTACCCGGTATTCCTTCCGAAAGGGAAATAGACTTTGGCATTAACCTTCTCCCATATAAAAAACTATCTCTGTTACTCCTTACTGAATGGCTCCTATAGAACTTAAGGAATTTAACGAGCAATTTAAAGGGATAGGTTTCATCCGACCGATTATATCTCCATGGGGTGCTCCAGTTTTGTTTGTTAGAAAGAAAGATATTTCACTTGGTATGTGTATTGATTATCATTAGCTGAACAAGGTTACCATTAAGAATAAATATCCTCTCCCAATGATAGATGATTTGTTTGACCAACTACAAGAAGCGAGTTACTTCCCTTAGATTGATCATTGGTCGGGTTATCACCAATTGAGGGTGAAGGAAGATGACATTTCATACTCGCTATGTTCATTATGAGTTTTTGGTGATGTCATTTGGTTTGACTAATGATCCAGTCGTATTTATGGATTTGCTGAATAGGTTGTTTAGACAATACATTGACATATTTGTGATTGTGTTCATTGATGATATATTGATCTATTTAAGGAGTGAACACGAGAATACCGATCATTTGACGATTGTGTTTCAAGTCCTCAAGGACCAGCATCTCTTTGCAAAGTTTAGTAAATGTGAGTTTTTGTTAAGGTCCGTGTGATTTCTTCGTCATATTATTTCTGGTAAGGGTATTCATGTAACACCTTAGACTAAAAAGATGGAAATTTCAGGTTTTTAGGATGTTTGGTGCTAGCACTAACGACACCACCCACAGGCCGTAGGTGGGATGGGTGTCGTGGATGGTGAGTTAAGCTTTCCAACAATGTAAAGTCCTAGTAGCGTATGACCGCTCACAACGATGGTCCTTCGATGAACCCACGGGCAGTAGGTGGGGTCCCATCATTATTATCCAGACTAAGGGATCTTTGTTCCTACCCACGACCGACCGGTACGTCCGTGGTTGGACTTACGAACTGTAGGTGAGGGTCAGTACCTATTTAGAGAAAAATGGATTTTTGGGTCAACTTCAAATGGTTATATCTTTAAGAAAAAAATTAATTTTCATGGCCATGAACTATAAAATTAAAGATAATCGAATCCTCTTTCCAACCCCAGCGAGTTTGCTAAAATCTAAACTCGGAGTAAAAAGTTATGCTCGTGTTAGTGAAGCCCTGTTGGACAGACATTGAACCATGACCTAGTCGACGAGTAGTAGTTCAAATAACGGTATGTCAGTCCCGTTGTAAATGGAATTTCATCAGTATTAAGTCAGGGTCATTTTGGTATTTTTCCATATGCATTATGCACTTAAAACTACAACATTTTACTCAGTCTAAGCCTAATAATCTAGTCAGGCATACCCAAATCCCTCATTCTCATAAAATCATCTAACATAGAACGAAAAGAAGAGAAAAGACGCAATAGTTTTCCCAAGAACTAGAAGAGGTCCTCTCTAAGTTCAGCCCTGAAATCCAAAGGATTTCTCTGTAGATTTCATCACTAGGTATGTTGGATTTCACTAGTGATTTCCTTTCACCCATTAGGTCCCTAGAATTGAGTGAGTTCCTTGATTCTACATAGCTTGTTTAGACCTAGGGTTTGTAAAACCTTGGAGAATTGTTGTGATTTAAGTTTCTATTGTATCCATAGTCTAAATAACATATTTTCATGGAAATGTTGCTTAATTCCTTGTACAAAAATGAACTCTAGTTTTTGTAAATTCTCTTAGTTCATGAATTATACTTAATAGGTTTGTCAGACAGAAACATCATGTTTCATATTTCGAATCTCACATGCTAAGTATGTAAATTTTTCACTCTCAGTTAGCATGTCAGTTTTGAGCTATTCAGTATTTCATTTACATTTTAGTTATATACATAAATAGTTGGGAGTAGACTTAGCATCGAGTTAGACTAGGGTTCAGTGTACCCTCATAGTCCCAGAACTACGTGCCCGCGTAGGATTATAAGTCCCCTCTGTTTGGCATTAGTATTGGTGATCATACCACAGTTATGCCTCTATATAACTAGCCAGGTATATTGGGTCCTCTCGATGGGGTGTATACATCGGACTCCACATTTAGCTCATGTGGTTTTACGTCGGTTATTATTAGCTCTCTTAAAGTCAGATTCTAGTGCATTGACCTAGTTATCAGTTTTAGTTCATATTTTAGTTTCAGCATGTTATAGACTTGGTTATTGCATTTAGTTATTTCATGTTCAGTATTCTCAGTTTAGTATCATGCTTATCTCATATTATTGCTTAGTTACATGTTTGGGTTCAGTTATGTTTATTGTTCAGTTTTACTCTATCCTACATGCTCAGTACCTCCAAGTAGTGACACATACTCTGTGCTACATATTCTCGGGATGTAGGTTGAGGTTCTCAGCTTCCAGATCAAGCATAGATCGGTTCCCGATCTTCAGCTCCACAGTATCAGTGGTGAGTCCTCATTATCCGAGGAAGACAAACATGTTTCCTTTGTTTTTAGCTTAAGTTTCAGTTTTTTCTAGATTTAGTTGGGGCATGTCCCAACACTTCTAGTCAGTTAGAGGCTATTTTTAGACATAGTTAGATTCATCTTTAGTTTTTTAGTTTGACTTTTTAGTTGTTGTTAAACTCTCAGTATTTTATATAGTTAGATTTAGTATGGGTATTCCCCATCATTCCAGATTATTTATTGATTAGCTTCCATACATTATTCACTAAGTTCGTTTATCTTTAACTATGCTTATGATATGCCAGCAAGGTTCGCCTGGGGTCACTTGTGATCCTAGGTCCCGTGTCCGCATCCTAATGGTAGCTTCGGGGAGTGACAAACTTCTTATCCGAGAATTAGTTTTAGGTGTCCTAGGATGTTGGAAAAGCCGCACTAAGTAGAGTCCTTTTCATGGGTGTGTAGTGCACCACATCTAATGATAGGGAGGCTACAAAGTGTTTTAGGAAAACTTCACTTTCTTGATATTCTTATCGTGCGTGAGGTATGATCCAATTTCCTTGTTCTAATCCTACGTTATGCGTTTGAAATCATGCCTCCTTGTAGATCTTATGGAAGGAATATTAATGCACGCAATGCTAATGCAGCTCCTCCAGTCCCAAATCAGGAAGTTTCAAATGCTGAGTTTCAGAACGCTATTCAGCTTTTGGCTCATAGTGTGACTAACCAAAACAACCAGCCGGTTCTAGTTACTGCAAATTCCAGAGATGGATCAATGGCAGCCAGGGTTCGCGATTTTGTTAGGATGAATCCGCCTGAGTTATTAGCATCACAAATTGGTGAGGATCCCCAAAACTATATAGATGATGTCAAGAAGGTCTTTGAAGTGATACAAGTGACAGGTAATGATAGGGTAGAGTTGGCATCTTATCAGCTTAAGGATGTAACTCATATCTGGTACACTCAATGGAAAGAGAACATGGGTACATATGCAACTCATATCACTTGGGAATGCTTTAGTGAAACTTTTCTGGACAGGCTCTTCCGAAGAGAGTTGAGGGAGGGAAAAGCTCAAGAGTTCATGAATTTGAGGCAGGGTAGTATGACAATCCAAGAGTATGGACTCAAGTTCACCGTACTCTCTAGGTATACTCCTCAAATGGTTGCCGATTCCAAGGCTCAAATGAACAAGTTTCTATATGGGGTATCCGACTTGGTGAAAACAGAGTGTAGGAATTCTATGTTGCTAGAAAATATGAACATCTCTACGCTCATGACTCATGCTCAGCAGGTTAAGGGAGATAAGCTTAGGGAACAGGCTAAGGATAATAAGAAAGGGTAGAACAGGAAACTATGAGTATTCTCAACTGAAATCAGGCAGGGGAAATCTCTCACAGTTTCAGGAAAAGTCTTCAGCTCCAGCACCTTCATCAGCTAGTGTTCCATCCTCCAAGTTCTAAAATGATCAGAAAATTAGGGCATCAGGCTCTAAGTCTCAAGGTAGTATTTCAGGCACCAGAACCTACCCAACTTGTCCAAAGTGTGGTAAGAACCATCTGGGAGAGTGTCTTGCAGGGAAGGAAGGATGCTTTGGGTGTGGTCAGTCTGGTCACAAGTTGAGAGACTGTCCTTCTACTAAACGGGGTCAAGGGAGTAATAATAGTATAGATCAGTCTACAACTTCAGCTGTACCAACAGGTTGCCTGACACATCAGGGTAATTCATCTTGCACAATTGGCGAACATCGTCAAAACAAGTTCTATGCTCTCCAGGCTCACCGGGATCAGGAAGATTCTCCTGATGTAGTCACTGGTACGATACGAGTGTTTGACTCAGATCTTTATGCTTAGTTAGATCCAGGTCTGACTCTTTCCTTTATAACTCCTTATATAGCAGTCAACTTCAAAGTTAGTCTAGAAACTCTTTCAGAACCCTTCTTAGTCTCTACTCTAGTCGGTGACCCAGTTATAGCTAGACGAGTGATGTTCGACGTAATCATCTGACACTATTTCAGTTCAAGTGCCAAACGATCCCCAACCAAGGGTTGGGATCGTTCCCACAGGGAGTAGTTTTGACAATTAGTAGAAAAATAAAATCAAGTTCTAATTAGTCATAGCTATAGATATTAACGAATAAAAATATACTAAATTTAAGGAGTGACGCAAGCGTCAATTATCAATGGGGGTTTGTATTAATTAACAACTAAAAAGAAGTACAAATATAAGGAAACGAGATATGGAGACATGATTCTTGGGATGTGATAGGAATACGGGTTAAACTAGACTATCAGGTACATACTTTTGATAGTAAATTGTTGAACATATGTGACTAGGCTAAAATATAGTGGGGGTAAATTCTCTCTTGAGCAACTTACCCCGAATCAACTCGGTTTCTCTCGAACACCCTATTTCCGCATTAAGCACAGCCTCCGCCTTAGCCCATTCACTCTCTCGAGCTGAATGTGTTGGAGAAGGACTAGGATTCACTCTCTCGAGCTAAATCAATGTCGACCCAATACCATTGGTTATAAATTTAGTAGTCTTAGTTTTATGACCTCTCTCTCAAGCAAGCCAAAAACACTAAGATGAAATCGTATTTGCAACTACAATCCCATTAATTTCATACACAACTACTAAACAAAATTACATTAAAACAACAAATAAACCATCAACAAGAAAGACCCAACAGATAATTTAACCCATAATCACAAAATCACACCCCAAGAATTGGGGTTTTAGCTAGGCATGTAAAAGAGATAAAAATTTATACCAATAGTAGTTTCCATCAACTGGGTATTAAGAATTAAGTCTTAAAACACGTCAACAATGAAGAATTTTTGAGACCCACGTCCAATTTCTTGAAGTTGAAACCCTTTGAATCTTCAAGGTCTTAGAACAAAGTCTCCCTAACCCTCTAAAGCTTAAAACTCTCCAAAAACTGTAAAGAAAATCGAATAATATAAGTAATATGATATGATATGATAAACAAGTATTTATAGTGTTTGAAAATTTGTGCTGCGGAGGACGATTCAGGGTAATTAATCGGGATCGCCGATACGCTCGGCGATCCGCCTTTTGGTCGATTTCATTGCCTTCTTCCTGTAGCCTTCAGCCTCTCCGCGTCTTTAGTCGTTGGGCGATATGGTACTGTTTCGTGGAACTGATTGGCGATGCACCGACTGCTCCATTTTATCGCCAACTTGACCTTTTCCTTCAGAGATCAGCACACTGGAACAAAAGGCGATCTCCAGGACCATCTGGGACTCACCAACTGAGCTCAGCGATCTTCAGGCCTTCATTTCTTCGTTCTTTTCAGCCGCTTTGTTCCTTCTTGCCAGGTATTGTCCATGCTTTGCCTCAAACTTTAAATACATGAAACTTAAGGATTTTCATCAGATATTGAGACAAAATATGCATTTGAGGACACTAATTCTATCAAAATATAGCCCTAAATGAGTCCAAATTGTGGACTCATCAACACCTCCAACTTAAACTTTTGCTTGTCCTCAAGTAAAACTCAAGTTCGGCAGTCCAAAAAGGATGTCTCAAACAATGCTACTCAAGACTCAACCATGAATGTACACAACAAGGCTTAACTTACTCATGCAAGAATCAATTGTATACTGAAAGATTCAAGTTGTGACACACCATTATCAAAGATTCTCAAGCTCACTATACTTGCTTCAAATGCAAGTTCGAGCTCAACAAAGGTATTCAAATGCCCTCACACAAAGAATGATTCCATATTCACACACAATGGTTTAATCATTTAAAATTCTGGAATCAAATGCAACGCTCACTCTCACAAAGAAGACCACAATGCATGCTTTCACCCATAGGTTTGCCCATATTTTTCAATCAACAACTGTTTCAGGTCACTCAAGATCACAAAGGTCTTTTCAAGGCTGAGTGCAAAGGTATGGTCATTTAGGCTCAGTGACATTCATCCCCGTGAAATGTAGTGTTTTCAACACTCCTTTTCATCTTCTTTCATCAATTTCTTTAGTGCTCATAAGTCATCCCATTATTCACTTCCATGGATTGTTCGGAACCCCATTTCTTTTGACATTTCTCGTAACTTTATTTCACAACTTTTTCTTTTTCTTTTCTCTTGTCTTTTTTTTTAATGGAGGGGTTCCATTTTTCTCAACACCATGGGTTAAAAGGGACTTTTCTTGCACTTCTTGACTTGCCTTTTCTTTTCACCACACCCCCAACTTAGGCTTTTGGCCTAAGTTGACTATTCAATCAACCACAAATCATGAGGATTATGGGTAGTTGATTTAATAAAGGTCATGTTTTCATCAAGTTTCTTCCAAAGAAAGGTGAGGCTCAAGGGGTGTTTAAAAGAGGTTCACATACTCACAAGGTAGGCCACAAAAGAGGTATATGTCAAATTGGCTCACATTCTTTCAAAGTTTCCTAAGATCATATCAAGAGATAGCCTTACTTAGTCTACCGGACCAATGGGGAAAATTCTAGGTGTCATCATGCGTGGTTCACTGTAAGCTCCTTACACAAGGCATTGATACCAAAGTCAAACAAGACTCCACACTTTTGCTAGTGTGCAACGTACATCACAAGAGAATCAATTCAATAATTGACTAGTCACAACGAGATGCAAAGAGTTCACATATTGACTATGTAACTTCACTTGGTCTCATCGTAGCCACACATTCATGTTCGTTAGATTATGAGAACTTTTGAGTCATCGATATTAATCAAAACCGAGACTCAAATTTGCTAAAGAACAGTCACATTCCACACATATAAGAGGTGGCAAAAAATTTAAAAATTTTCAGAAGGGTCAAAATCATTTACAATTTAAAATAAAAAGAGCCAGAAGCTCAATTATCCACAAAAAGCAGTGTAAGATACAATTATAAGAAAAATGACCCACTTATATGCACAAAACAAAGAAGCATCAATATTCACACAAAAGGTGGGCCTCACCCCACCACAAATAAAAACCATTTGTCCTCAAATGCAAATAACAACAATCCAAAGGTTAAAATAGAGAAAGACAGAGAGGGAGGTAGCGAAAAATCCTGTCTACACAGTCGCTCCATCTGTTTGGGCATCAGTACCCGATGCTTTGTTCTGGTCTTGGGTACCAGTCCTCAGAGTCACTTCAAAAGATTCAGCGGTGACTGACTTGTTAAAATTGTCCAAGTCATTAGCCGCCAAAAAGGCATGTATAACTGTGTAGAATCTACGAGTCCATGAAGGGGCAGTGGGATCTCGGGGAATAGTTCTCTTGCTGGAACTGTTCTTCTTGCCTTCACTTCCCGTCTTGGGAGGATTTGTTTCCCTTGTATTTTTCCTGAAATTTTTTGCTCCAGTATGTCAACGTGGCATATTACTTCCAGCTACTTTCGTTTTAACCATATCTTAGAGGCTGATTATTTGGTATTGAGATGCTAGGTGGCAATGCAATCCAATCCCGAGCACAAATCAATACTAAAAATGCGAAAATATAGGAACTAGTGTGCGGGTATGAGTTTTGGAAGAAATGAAGTGATGGAAAATGAAGTTAGAATTTTTAAGCCTTTGGCCTGCAAAACGATCTAGTTTTCGCCCATTCGGCGACATTAGTGTAGCTCGCCTAACCCCTTGGCGATCCGCTGAGTGTTCATTCACCTCGCCGAATATTACAGAACCTCCAGTGAGTGTGGGGGACCCAACAACAGTCTTTATTGAGATCGCTGACATGGTCGGTGATTCACCAATAATTTTCTAGGCTCGCCGAGTTTTACAGACTCCAATTTGAAGATGTCTTGAGTCAAACGATGGATTAGGTTGGGTTCGCCGACTGGACCTGTTGCTCGTCACCCTGCACTTTTTTTTTGCACACTTTCCACACTTCAACCTGTACAAACAACACACCATTATTTTGCCAAAAAACAAATTAAAAAAATAGTAAGTGGTTTTGGGTTGCCTCCCTAACAATACCTTAGTTAACGTCGCGACACAACGCAAGTCCACCTTCAAACCTCATTCTTGGGGTTAGCCATAGTATCACTAGGCATACCCCCATGCTGTCTCGGATTGAGATGAGATGATATATGACCCATTTGGGTCTCCAACTGCTTTATTGACACTGAATGGGAGGTGACGGTCTGGCTAAGGGTGGATACATCTTCTTTCATTTCTTCCAAAAATTTGTCTGATCCTTCAACTTTGTTGAGGATACACCTTCTGAATCCTTCGACTTTTGGCTCTCATCGGGAGGCACATACCTGTCCTTCTCCCCATCCTTTCAGTCAGGATTTTGGTCCCTCCATTCTCTGTCGCGATCCTTCCAACCATCCTCTCTAGCCCAACCTTGGTTACCACCCTGCCTTGGGTAGTTTGAACGATAACCACTGCCTTGGTTTGCTAGAAAATTTACCTCTTCATTATACAAGGTTTCAAACTTCGTCTCCTCACGATTTGTACACCCGATACCCACAACATTGACATCCCGAGCACCAGCTCTCATGACATTTTTGGAAAAAATATCAAGTTGTGTTATGATCTTGGCCATGTTTTGGTCCCTCTCTTGATCTTTTTCCAAATGCTCCTTATTTAATTTGAATGTAAGAGGGGAGACTTAATCTTCACGGGTGTACCAAGCCCGATTTATCGTGGTCAAGACTTCCAATAGCTGAGCTGCTATCACGTTACGTTGTTGCATCAATCCTCCTGGAGAAAGTTAGTCAGCAACACCTTTGTTCATCGAGTTTAGGCTCCGGTAGAAATATTGCAGCAATACATTGTTAGGCAAGCCATGAGTTGGGCATTGGAGCACCAACTTCTTGAATCACAGCCAAGTTTCATGAATTGGCTCGCCCTCCACACGCTTAAAGCTTGTGTTACTGTCCCGAAGAGTCAGCATATTCGAGGGAGGGAAAAATAGCACATTAAATATGATGACCAACTCCTCCCAAGAAGTGATGGATTTGCGTGGCAACTCCGCTAGCCACTTCCACGCTTTTCCCATCAACGAGAAAGGCAATAACCTTAACTAGACTTACTCCAGAGAGATGTTTTTGAAAGAAAATGATCCGCACACATCCATGAAGTTTCGAAGGTGCTCGTGAGGATCCTCATGAGCCAATCCACTGAAAAGTCCCTTTAGTTGCAACAATTGCAACATAGTGCTCCTTATATGGAAAACTGCATTTCCTTCGGCTGGAGGTAAGCGGATGTCCCCAATACCTCCCATGAGATGGGGGTCATTAATGTTGGGCTCTTGGACCTCCTTGAGATTTTCAATGTCGTCTTGGTGGCCCACCTGTCTGTCGTTTCTGCCATACACTCATGCTTCCTGAAATATTTACACACACAACTAAAACAAAACTAAAAATTATGTAAGTAGAAGTACAACAAACAAAAATGAAAATCCTACTTAACTACAAATTCTCAAATAACACCACTCCCTGGCAGCGACGCCATTTTGATGTTCGACGTAATCAACTGACACTATTTCAGTTCAAGTGCCAAACGATCGCGTGTAGTGATATAACCTAACCAAGGGTTGGGATCATTCCCACAGGGAGTGGTTTTAAGAATTAGTAGAAAAATAAAATAAAGTTCTAATTAGTCATAGCTATAGATATTAACGAATAAAAACATACTAAATCTAAGGAGTGACGCAAGCGCCAATTATCAATAGGGGGTTTGTATTAATTAACAACTAAAAAAAAGTAAAAATATAAGAAAACGAGATATGGAGACGGGATTCTTGGGATGTGATAGGAATACGGGTTAAAATAGACTATCGGGTACATCTTTTTGATAGTAAATTGTTGAACATTTGTGACTAGGCTAGACTATAGTGGGGGTAAATTATCTCTCCAGCAATTACCCCGAATCAACTAGGTTTCTCTCGAACACCGAGTTGCCGCATTAAGCACAACCTACGCCTTAGCCCATTCACTCTCTCGAGCTGAATGTGTGGGAGAAGGACTAGGATTCACTCTCTCGAGATGAGCCCAAGTCGACCCTATACCACCGGCTATCAATTTAGTAGTCTTAGTTTTATGACCTCTCTCTCGAGCCAGCCAAAAACACTAAGATGAAATCATATTTGCAACTACAATCCCATTAAGTTCATACACAACTACTAAACGAAATCACATTTAAACAACAAATAAACTATCAACATGCAAGACCCAACATATAATTTAACCCATATTCACAAAATCACACCCCAAGAATTGGGGTTTTACCTAGACATGTAAAAGAGATAAAAATTTATACCAATATTAGTTTCCATCAACTGGGTATGAAGAATTAAGTCTTAAAACACGTAAAGAGTAAAGAATCTTCGAGAATCATGTCCAATTTCTTGGAGTTGAAACCCTTTGAATCTTCAAGGTCTTAGAACAAAGTCTCAAAAACTCTCTAAATCTTAAAATCTCCAAAAACTGTTTAAAATTCAAATAGAAGACATATGATATGATATGATAAACAAGTATTTATAGTGTTTGAAAATTTCTGTTGTGGAGGACCATTCGGCGCAGTTAGTCGGTATCGTCGATAAGCTTGGCGATCCACCTTTTGGTCGATTTCTTCGCCTTCATGCTTTAGCCTTCAGCCTCTTCGTTGGGCGTTATGGTACTATTTTGTGGAACTGATCACCGATAGACCGACTGCTCCATTTCATCGCCAACTTGACCTTTTCGTTAAGGGCTCAGCACACTGGAACAAAAGGCGATCTCCAGGCCCATTGGTGACTCGCCAACTGGGCTCGGCGATCTTCAGCCCTTCATTTCTTCGTTCTTTTCAGCCGCCTTGTTCCTTCTTGCCAAGTAGTGTCCATGCTTTGCCTCAAACTCTAAATACATGATAATTAAGGATTTTCATTAGATATTGAGACAAAATATACATTTGAGGATACTAACTCTATCAAAATATATCCCTAAATGAGTCCAAATTGTGTACTCATCAACGGGTATAAATAAATTGCCATGTCACAGTCTCCTAGAAAGTCACCTAAGTAGATCTTGTACAGTTAGAAATGGTAAACTTCAATATCATTCTAGGCATGGATTGGGTACATTCCTGTTATGCCTCAAGCGATTGTAGAACTAGGATTGTTCATTTTAAGTTTCCACACGAACCAATTTTGGAATAGAAGGGTAGTAGCCAAGCGCTTATGGGTCAATTCATTTCTTAGCTTAAGGCCAGAAAAATGATCTCTAAGGTTTATCTCTATCATCCAGTTCAGGTTAAGGATTCAAGATCTGAAACCCAACTCTTGAGTCAGTTCTTGTAGTTAATGAGTTCCTAGAAGTATTTACAGAAGACCTTCACAGAGTTCATCCTGAAAGGGAAATCGACTTTGGAATTGATCTCCTTCCAGATACTCAGCCTATTTATGTTCCTCCTTATAAAATGGGTCCAACATAGCTTAAGGAATTGAAAGAGCAGTTGAAAGACCTTTTAGATAAGGGCTTCAACAGACTTAGTATTTCCCCTGGGGTGAACCAATGTTGTTCATGCAAAAGAAATATGGTTCTCTCATAATGTGCATTGACTATAAGAAGTTGAACCAAGTCACAATCAAGATTAAGTATCCTATCCCGAGGATTGATGACTTTTTTGACCAACTTCAGGGTGCTAGTCATTTCTCAAAGATAGACCTCAGATTCAGTTATCATTACCTTAGAGTCAAAGATAGTGACATCCTGAAAACAACCTTCAAAACTCGGTATGGTCATTGTGAATTTGTAGTTATGTCATTTGGACTAACTAATGCTCTTGTAGATTTAATGGATTATATGAATATAGTGTTCTAAAAGTATTTGGACTTGTTCGTTATCATCTTTATTGATGATATCCTCATTTTCTCTAGGAATGAGGAAGAACATGCGAATCATTTGAGGGTTGTCCTGCAAACTCTCAAACATCGCCAGTTATTCACTAAGTTTAGCAAATGTTAGTTTTGGTTTTAATCCATTGCTTTCCTTGGTCATATTGTGTCTAGCGAAGGGATTCAAGTTGATTTTTAGAAAATAGAAGCAGTGAAACAATGGCCGAGACCTACCTCTCCTATAGATATCATAAGTTTCTTGGGTTTGGCTGGTTATTACAGAAGGTTCGTGGAACGATTTTCATCCATAGCCTATCCATTGACTAAGTTAACTTAGAAGAAGGTTAAGTTTCAGTGGTTAGATGATTGTGTGAAAATCTTCGCAGAATTGAAAACTAGGTTGATACAGCTCTTACTTGGCTCTACCAAAGGGTTTAGATGGTTATGTTATCTATTGTGATGCATCCAGAGTCGGCCGAGGTTGTGTGTCGATACATTGAGATAAGGGTATAACTTATGCTTCTAGAAAACTTAAGTTGCACGATAAGAACTATCAAACTCATGACCTCTAGCTTGCAGCAATGGTGTTTGTACTTAAGATTTGGAGAAATTACTTGTATGGTGTTCATGTAGATATGTTCACAGACCATAAGAGCCTTCAATATGTGTTCACCCAGAAATAGTTGAATCTTCGCCAGAGGAGGTGGCTTTAGTTCCTCAAGGACTATTATTTGAGTGTGCTTTAGCATCCTCGTAAGGCCAATGTAGTAGCAGATGCTCTTACTAGACTATCTATGGGTAGTGTAGCACATGTTGAGGAAGAAAGAAAGGAACTAACAAAGGATGGTCACAGACTTTCTCGCTTAGGAGTTCGTCTTATGAGCATATCAGAAGGTGGTGTAACAATTTAGAATGGGTCAGAATCTTCATTGGTAGCCAGGTTAAAGAAAAGTAAGACAGTGATCTGATATTGCTCCTACTAAAGGGTGCAATCCATCAGCACAGAGTTGAAGTTTTCTTCCAAAGGGGAGATGGTGTGCTTCACTATCAGGGTCGATTATGTGTTCCTAAGGTGGGTGAGTTGAGAAAGAAGATTTTTGCAGAAGCCCAGAATTCCAAATATTCTATTCATCCAGGCGCCACTCAGATGTACTGTGATCTGTGTGAACTCTTTTGATAAAATAGTATGAAAAGGGATATAGCGGATGTTGTGGATAAGTGTCGTAACTGCCAGCAATTGAAGGTAGAACATAAGAAACCAGGAGGTATTACACTAGAGATCAACATTTCTACTTGGAAAAGGGAAGTGATCAACTTAGACTTCATTACAGGTTTACCTCGTACTCGTAGATAACATGACTCCATTTGGGTGAGAGTTGATAGAGTCACTAAGTCTGCGCCCTTCTTGGCAATTAATACTACAAATTCAACAGAGGACTACACTAAGCTTTACATTAATGAGATAGTCAGGTTGCATGGAGTTCCTTTTTCTATCATCTCAGATAGAGGTCCTCAGTTTACCTCTCATTTCTGGAAGTCATTTCAGAAAGGTCTTGGTACTCAGGTTAATCTTAGCACAACATTTCATCCACAGACGGATGGCTAGGCAGAGCGTACCATTTACACCTTAGATGATATGTTGAGAGCTGACGTGATCGATTTCAAGGATAGTTGGGATGATCACTTTCCCCTTATAGAATTTTCCTATAATAATAACTACCATTTCAATATTCAGATGGCCCCTTATGAGGCATTTTATGGGCATTGATGTAGATCTCCTCTTGGTTGGTGTGAAGTAGGTGAAGGAGCCTTGATAGGGCCAGATTCAGTTCATGATGCTATGGACAAAGTGCACCTCATTGTAGATAGACTTAAGATAGACCAGAGTCGCCAGAAGTCATATGCAGATGTAAGGAGAAGTGACTTAGAGTTCCAAGTTGATGATTGTGTTTTTCTGAAAGTGTCTCCTATGAGGGGGTGATGATATTTCGCAAGAAAAGGAAGCTAAGTCCTAGATATGTAGACCCTTACAGGATTTTTAAAATAGTTGGTAAATTGGCTTACGATTTAGAGTTGCTAGCAGAACTAGCAGAAGTGCATCCGGTTTTTTACATTTTGTTGTTGAAGAAGTGTGTGGGTCATACAACATCTATTGTACCTTTAGAAAGTGTGGTTGTGAAGGATAGTCTCACTTATGAAGAGGTACCAGTTGAAATCCTTGATCGTCATGTTCGAAGGTTGAGAAACAAAGAAGTCGCTTCAGTGAAGGTTTTATGGAGGAGTCTGTCCGTAGAGGGAGCTACTTGGGAAATAAAAGCAGCCATGAAGGCCAAGTATCGTCACCTCTTTCCTTCCGATTCCACTCCAGCTTGAGGTTGTAGTTTCTCTTCAGTTTTTCAGTCATTCATTCGTAGTTTCAGTCTCAGTATCATGTTACTTCAGATTGTACTTGCATTTTCATTGTATTTTCATGTTCTTGGAACTTAGTTCAGTCAAAAATCAGTTCTATAAAAGAATGGCAGGGTTTGCAGCTTTTTCCCTCCCTAACCAACTAGTTTAGACTTCATTCGAGGACTAATGTTCTCAAGGGTGAGATATTGTAGCACCTAGGAACTCAAACTTAGAAAATGCAGTAGAAAACACCTGAACTAGTGAACCACGACAGGGTTCAATGACCGTCATAGGGTCCATGGTCCGTTGACCTGTCCGTTGACTTCAGTACACCTCCAGTTGAGGTGGACCACGGGACCCTTCACGGGCTGTGGACAACCTCATGGGCCATAAAGGCGCCCGTGGTGAGGAGTTAAAATCCCTCAGGCCTGACATCAGACCACAGAGTCCTACATGGGCCGTGGTCTTGATGACACACCGTGGTCTTGATGAAGGACAATGGGAGTGTCCGTAGACCTGAGCCAATAGGCCACCAACTCAAGTGTAAGACCACATCAACCTTCACGGTACATTGTACTTCACATGGGCCGTGGTAGGGGTCGTGGTCGAGGACCCTAGAACCAGTAGATACTGGACCAAGGACCATGACTAGCCCATGGTCCGTGGTCCCCTTGACGGCCCATCATAGGATCGTGGTCAGCCCGTCAGACTTTTAACTCAAGGGTCGTTTGGTCTTTTCCCCTATGCTTTGGACACCTAAACTACGTCGTTTCATCCCTAAACTACGTGGTGTTTGTTGATTTTAGCATAGTAAACAAATTACAACCTAACCTAATAAATTATTCACCTAAGTCAAGTGAAAATTAGAGCGAAAATCAGAGAAGAGGTCGACCAGCCCTAGTTGTTCCAGCCCCGAAATCGAAAGATTTCTCTATGGCATTCGTCACCAGGTATATGGGATTTCACTAGTGGGTTCCTTTCACCCATTAGGTCCCTAGATTTCAGTCAGAATCTTGATTCCCTTAATGTAATCTAAACGTAGGGTTTCTTGAATGTTAGAAATTGTTGGGTTTTATTTGTTAGAATGGTCCAAATAAGATTATCATGATTTTGGTATCGTTTTGTGTAGATTCTTTCATAAATTTAGAACTCTTGCTATGTAGTTCTTTTAGTTCATGAATTACACATGCTAGGTAAGTTATTTCAGATTTACATGCCGCATAATTGAATTTTTCATTATCAGTACATTAATGTGGCATTTTCAGTTAGCATGTCAAATATTTGAACTATCTAGTATTACATAAATTCAATAATAAATTGTGAATTACATACTCAATTGGGAGAAGCTTAAAAATGAGTGGACTAGGGTCAGTCACCCTCAAGTCCCAGAACTACGTGCCCCATAGGTTGTAAGACCCCTCTGTGGGCATCATTTTTGTGATCACGCCAGTCATGCCTCTATACCACTGGCCGGGTATATTGGGTCCTCTCGATGGGGGCATATACATCGGACTCCAGATCACGTATAGATCGGTTCCCGATCTTCAGCTCAGCAATATCAGTAGCGAGTCCTCATTCTCCGGGGACTAAAAACATATTTCCTTTGTTTTTAGTTTTAGTTTCACTTTTTTCTAGATTTAGCAGGGGCATGTCCCAGCACTTCTAGTCAGTTAGAGGCTATTTTCAGACATAGTTTGATTCAAATTTAGTATTTGAGTATGAATTTTCAGTTGTTGTTAAACTCTTAGTATTTTATATATTCAGATTTAGTATGGGTATTCCCCATCATTTAAGATTATTTATTGATTGGCTTCCGCATAGTATTCATTGATTCAGTTTATCTTTAAGCATGCTTATGATATGCCAGTAAGGTTAGCTTGGGGTCACTCATGATCCTATGTCCTGTGTCCGCATCCTGGGGTAGTTTCGGGGTATGGCATTATGAACTTGAAGTAAGGTTCAATGTCAGTCTATGAATCTGGATTAGAGTTCACTCAGCTCTCCAGGTATGCTCTACATATGATTGCTGATTCGAGGGCACAAATGAGCTAGTTCTTGTTTGGAGTATCCGATTTAGTAAAGATCGATTGCAGGAATGATACACTATTAGGGGATATGGATATCTCAAGACTCGTGAATCATGCTCAAACGGTTGAGAGAGATAAGCTTAGGAAAATGGCTAAGGACAGCAAGAAGGCTAGAACATAAAACTATGAATACTCTCAGCAGAGTTCGAGTGGTGGAAATTGCTCACAGTTTCAGTAGAGGTCTACAACCCTAAGACCTTCATCAGCTAGCGCTTTATCCCCCTTGTTTTGAAAGGATCAGAAAGATAAGGGATCAAAATCTAAGTCATAGGGGAGTGCTATAGGTAACCGGACATTTCCAACTTGTCCAAAGTGGGTAACAATCATTTGGGGGAATGTCTTGCAGGCAGAGAGGGGTGCTTTGGGTGTGGTGAGTCTGGTCATAAGTTGAAGGATTGCCCTTCTACCAGGCAAGGACAAGGAGGTAATAAGACTGAGTCTACTACTTCAGCCGCTCCAGTAGGTTACCCCACCTAGCAGGGTGCCTCATTTGGTATAGGTTGTGATCAACGCCATAAAAGGTTGTATGCTCTTCAGGCTCGCCAGGACCAAGAAGATTCTCCCAATGTGGTCACTGGTACTTTGAGAGTCTTTCATTTAGATGATTATGCACTGTTAGATCGAGGGGATACACTATATTTTGTAACTCCCTATACAACACTAAGCTTCGGTGTCACTCCAGAAACTCTCTTAGAACCCTTTTCAGTCTCTACTCCAGTTGGTGACCCAGTTATAGCTAGACGGGTATACAAACATTGCCCTGTCAGAGTTTCCCAGAAAGTCACCTATGCAGCCTTGTAGAGTTAGAAATGGTAGATTTAGATATTATTCTAGGCACAGACTAGTTACATTCATGTTATGCCTCTGTTGATTGTAATACTAGGATCATTCGGTTACAGTTTTTAAAAGAGCTTGTCTTAGAGTGGAGGAGTAGTAGCTCAGCGCCTCTAGGTCGATTCATCTCTAACCTCAAGGCTAGAAAAATGATTTCCAAAGGGTATATCTACCATCTTGTTCGGGTTAAGGATTCAAAATCAGAAACCCCAAATCTTGAGTCAGTCTAAGTAGTAAATAAGTTTCCCAGAGTGTTCCCCAAACATCTTTCGGGAGTTCCTCCTAAAAGAAAAATCTACTTTGGAATAGATATCCTCCCATATACGTAGCATATTTCGGTTCCTCCTTACAGAATGGCTCAAACTGAGCTAAAAGAATTGAAAGAACAATTGAAAAACCTTCTAGATAAGGGCTTCATTGGACCTAGTATATCTCCATGGGCTGCTCAACTATTGTTCGTGAAAAAGAAAGACGGTTCTCTCATAATGTGCATTGACTGTCGGTAGTTGAACAAAGTCACAATCAAGAACAAATATCCTATTCCTCGGATTGATACTTTATTTGACCAACTTCAGGGTGCTAGTTGTTTTTCTAAGATAGACCTCAGATCCAGCTATCATTTGCTTAGAGTAAAGGATAGTGACATTCTGAAGACAGCCTTTCAAACTTTGTATGGTCGTTATGAATTTGTAGTTGTATTTTGGACTAACAAATGCTTCTGTAGCTTTCATGGACTTAACGAACAAGGTATTCAAACAATATTTGGACTTGTTCATTAGCTTCTTTATCGATGATATGCTCATTTATTATTGGATTGAGGAGGAGCATCCGACTCATTGATTAACGTTTCAAGGAAATTTCATCCAATTCTAAGTGTCAACGATCATTAGTCAGCATAAAACCCAACAAAATGAGTTGGGGTCGAATCCCACAGGGAGTGGTACGTGTTTGAGAATCAATTGGGAAGTACGAATATTATTAAATCAGTCATAGGAATAAAATTTAGCAAATAAAAACATAATTCAAATCAGGGGGTGACATGAATGTCAAATAGGGGTGTTTTGGTTTGGAATTATCAACTACAAACAATAGTAAGCAATACGAAATAACAATAATGAGATGGGTTCTTGGGATGTGATTCGATTATAGGCTACTATAGAAAAATGGGTAATTGCAACTATTAGAAAATAGCTAAATATTAGTGAGTAAGCTAGGCCATAGAGGAGATAAACTTTCTCTCGAACAATTTACCCCGAATCAAGTTGATTTCTCTGGAACATCAAAAAGCAAGAAAAATAAGACCAACCCAAACCGTAGTCCATTCACTCTCTCCAGCTGAATGTGTTGGATTGGATTTAGGATTAACTCTCTCGAGTTGAACCCATGTCAACCTAATACCCATTGACCATCAATCAATAAGTTTAGTTTTAAAACCTCTCTCTCGAGCAAGCCAAAAACACAAGGGTAGAAATGCATTTGCAACTACAATTCATAAATTAAACTACAATTACTGATTGAACTTACTTCTAAACATCATTTAAATTAACAATTAGCAATACCCATAAACTAAATCAGCCCATAATCACATAATCACACCCCCAAGAATTGGGGTTTTAGCTAGACATTATAAAAAGATAAAAGTCGTTACCAAATTGAGTTTTCATCAACTGGGTAAGATTGATTTTGTCCTTACAGTGTTCCAATTAGAAGAATATCAAAGGCCCACTTCCAATATCTCGAAAGTGAAACTTCATTTCTCTAAAGATTAGGAAAAACTAGAGAAAACTTCTCTCATAGTTCAAAACTCTCAAAAACTAATAATATGATAGTCACCAAAAATATTTATAGTCACAATTGATACTAAACTAACTGTTCAAAATTGTATTTATAGTCACCAAAAATATGCTGCGAAGAGCCACTCGTCACAGTAAGTCGGGCTCCCCCATCCACTCGGCGAGCCGCCCTTTGGTCATTTTCATCACCCTTTTTGCATTAGCCTTTCGTATCTTCAAGGTCTGTAATTTTGGGCGATCCAACAATGCATCGCGGAACCCCTCGGTGATCCATCGACTGCTCATTTCTCTCGCCAACTTGGTTCTCTCCTTCAGGGCATGGCACACTAGAACTTTAGGCGGTCAAGTAGCCATTCGGTGACTCGCTGAGTAGACTTGGCGATCACGACGCTTGCTTTTCTTCATTCTTTCAGTTCGCTTTGTTCCTTGTAAATTAGTGTCCTTGCTTTGTTCCTCAATCCATATATATGTAAATCATGAGTTTTACATCAGTTATTGGCACAAAATAAGCATTTGAGGACATTAAATCTATGTAAATAAAGCCCTAAATGAGTCCAAATCTCGGACTCATCAAAACCCCCAACTTAACCTTTTGCTTGTCCTCAAGTAAAACTCAAGTTCAGCAGTTCAAAAAGGATGTTTCAAACAGTGCTACACAAGATTCAATCATGAATGCACACAACAAGACTCAATTTACTCATGCAAGAATAAATTGTGAACTCAAAGGGTCCAGTTGTGACTCACCATTATCAATGATTCTCAAGTTCACAATAGTTGCTTCAAATGCAAGTTCAAGCTCAACAAAGGTACTGAAATGCCCTCACATAAAGAATGATTCCATATTCACACATTATTCCTCATCAATTTATAGCTCCGGAATCACAAACAACTGTCACACTCACAAAGATGGACACATGCATGACTTTACCCATAGGTTTGCTCTTATTTTCCAACCAACATTCGATTCCGCTCACTCAAGATCAAAAAGGTCTTTTCACAGTTTTTAACGGGGCTGAGTGTAAAGGTATGATCATTTAGGCTCAGTGGCTGCTATCCTAATGAAATGTGGTTTGAATATCACTTTCTATCCTTTCCTTCAACATTTACACCCATGCTCAAAATTCAACCTATTATTCATTTCCCATGGAATATTGGACACCCCATTTCTTTTGCAACTTTCACAACTTTATTTCTCAACTTTTTCATTCTTCTTCTTTTACATTTTTCTTTTCATTTTATCTTCTTTTTTATTGTATGGAGGGGTTCCATCTTTTCAAAACCATGGATCAAGGGAGACTTCTTTGCATTTCTTGATTTACCTTCTCTTTTCACCATACCCCCAACTTAGGCTTTTGACCTAAGTTGGTTATACAGACCAACCACACTTCATGAGGATTAATGGTGAATGGAAAAAGAGGGGATACAATTGCATCAAGTTTCTTCCAAGAAAAGGCTAAGGCTCAAAGGGTGTTCAAGCAAAGTTCACACATCTCACAAGGTTGGCCACAAAAGAGGTATATTGTCAAATTGTTTCACTCTTCAAAATTGTTGTCTAAGATCATTTCAAGAGTTCACATCACTTAGTCAACCGGACCAACGGGGGAAATTCTAGGTGTCATCACACAAGGTTCACATTAAGCTCATCACACAAGGCATTGACACCATTATCAAACAAACTCCACACTTTCGCTAGTGTGCAACTACATTTGGCCTCATCGATAACCAGCTAGTCACAACGAGATGAAAAAAGTTCACATATTGTCTATGCCACTACATTTGGCATCATCGTAACCACACATTCATTTTTGTTTGATTAAGAGCACTATTCAAGTCATCGGTATTGATCATGACCGACACTCAAATTTGCACTAGAACAACCATATTCAAACACAACAAGAGGTGGAAAATTTTTCAGAAGGATAAAAAATAATAATTGCATTTAAAACAAGGATCCATAAGCTCAATCATCCACAACACAGTGCAAAAACACTATTTACAGCACAAACATCAATATATATATATACAAAAATGATAAACACAAGAGGTAGGTATGGAAATACCTCACCCCACCACAAATAAAAAGCAATTTGTCCTCAAATGCAATAAAAGACTAAAAAGTCAATAAAAATGATAGAGAGGGAGGTAAAGAGGGGTCCTGTCTACACTGTCGCTCCATCTGTCGGGATTGCCCGGTGCAACATCAACAACACTGGCTCTACTAGGGTCGGTTATGGGTGTGTCTCCCAATGATATTTGCACAGCTGAATCCACCATAGACTCCCCATCTGTTGTAAGGCCCTCATAAGAATCCTCCTCATCAACTCCAAGCTGCTCCTCATCAGTCTCAGCCTCAGAATCTACAGCAGCCACCTCTTCAACTCGAATATCATCTCCGGTGGTAGCCGGAGGCACATCCATATCAGCTGGCATGTCGGGTATCTCCACAGTCCCAAAAATCATAGAAATGTTTATGGATTTCAGCTGGTCCACATCCCTCCTCATCTCAGCAATGACGGCCTTTAGGGTCGTCACCTCTTCAGTGGCCCTTTGGCCTCGCCCACACACCGCTATCCGTGCCGCAAGGGCATCAATTGTCATACTCAGAGGTGTCACAGCAGCAGCAAGGGCCTTCTTGACCATGCCAGGAACTGTGGCAGGCATGTCTGGAGGCACGTTTAGCAGCAGAATGGGCTAGCTGCCCCATCCGTAGTATCGTAGCCTGGGTGAGTGGAGGTCGGGAGGAAGCAACAATAGTTGCACCAGATCTAGGAGGAATGTGAGTTGTAGAAAAACTAGTAGTCACGGAAGGAGCAACATTAGATATACCTGAAGGCCCAGAAGCTGGAGTAGGCAAGACTACCTCTGCAGGTAATGCATAAATATACACAACCGAGGATGTGTCCACCAGGGATGCCTTCTTTTTCTCGGCCGCATCCTTCAAATACTCTGCCTCAATCCTCTAGATGTCGGTACAGGAGGTGTGAGTCACTTCCACATCCTTCTTCTCATCTCGAGGCACTCGGGCTCGTCTGCACAGCTCGGTGATCAGCATCGGAAAAGGGATAGGAGTCTTCTGTTGCTTGGCAGTCATAACCATTTCGTGGTCAATGATCAACCCCAAGTTCAACCTTGTCCAATCAATGATGTAACCAAGGCAGGATGCTTTCGTGTGGCGGAGAATTGACTCATTCTGGGATGGCATGATATTACTGCTGATGAAGCCAAACCAGTACCTCGCTGCTACATTAAGGTCCTTCTTTTCAATGGGTGCTCCAACCTCGATCCACCTAGGCGTACCGTCATAGGAGAGGGGCCAACCACTTTTTCATATTCTCCAACATTTTTTCCTTATTATGTTTTGACAGTTATCCTTAATTTCTTTTGAACACTCTAAGACTGCATTGATAACATCACTATCACACTTCACTTCTCTGCCCCTAACAACCACATAGTCTACCGGCTTAAATTTGGCAGGCTAATTTTTCCATTGTGGCACTAATGCTCCATAAGCAGTGTAGAACTCCCGGACCCAATTGGGAATGTAAGGGCCATAAAGTTTCGTGAAGATCTGAAACCTGTGAGAACTCAAACAGCTCATAATCTCCGATTTTCTGTCTATTACCCCTTCAGTAGACAACCTCTTCTTTTTGATAATGGTCCTCAATCTCTCAGTCTTCAGTCTCTTCTGATTTCTTGAGTACAACGACGGTCCAAGTAGGGCTTGCCAACCTCTTCGTCGAGTCACCGACTGGGAATTTTGCTCCCTAAGTAGCACTTTTCAAACACATTCTACACTTCAACCTTAAAACTCAACACACGATTATTTCAAAAACAAAACTAAAGTAAATAAAAACTTGGGCTGCCTCCCCAGAAGCGTCTTAGTTAACGTCGTGGCACAACGCTAGTCCCCACTTAAGTTTCATTCCTGGGATTTGCCTCAGTGTTACTAGGTAACCCTTTTTTTTGCCTTGGGTTGAGACAAGACAACACATGACCCATTTGGGTCTCTACTAGATGAATTAACATGGAATGCGAGACTATCAACTGATTTAGCATCGAGATATTTTCTCCTATCTCTTTGAACACTTTGTCCTGTTCTCCAACTTTATGATGAATGAGTAAAAATACCTCTTCTAGCTGCCCACCCTCATACTCCTTGGGCTTTCTATGCTTGTTGGGGGAATGTACCTCTCTTTCTTTTTTGTACATTACTTCCAATTTCATGACCTTCTTGGCCAAGACATCCAGCTGGGTCAACAATTTGGCCAACTTCTAATCTTTTTCTTTCTCATTATTGGTCTCAACCATGTGATCAAGGAGTTGAGCCACTAAAGCATAGGGTTGTCGTATTACACCACCCAGAAAAAGTTGATCAACCACTCCTCTAATTTCAGGACCAAGACCTCTATAGAAACATTCCATTAGCATATTGTCTAGGATTTCATGATATGGGCACTGAAGCAATAGTGTCTTATACCTCAGCCACAACTCCTGGAGCATCTCACCTTTCGAGTGTTGGAAGTTCAGGAAATTATCCTTGAGAATCATCATATCCAATGGGGAGTGGTTCACTTGGTTTTCGTTGTTTCCGATGACACTCATTCCCTCTGCTTCAAACGGCACCCAAAACAAACACTAAAAATGAGTAGATTCAACTATGACTAAAAGGAAAAAAATTCAACTTCAACAAGAAAATCTCAAACAACACCACTCCTCGACAGCGGCGCCATTTTGATTAACGTTTCAGGGATAATTGATCCACAAATGTGCTAAGAAATCATCAAATGGGTCACCAACCATGGAGAAATCATCCATAAATTGCTCAATTGTTTCTTCAACCATATCAGAAAATATATACATCATGCATCGTTGAAAAGTTGTCGCTGAATTACACAACTCGGATGACATCCTCTTGAAAGAAATCGTCCCAAAAGGATAAGGGAAAGTAGTCTTCTGTCAATCCTCCGAAGCTATAAAGATTTAATTGTAGCCTGAATACCCATTAATAAAACAACACCATACCTTTCTAGCGAGACGATCTAACATTTGGTCCATGAATGGTATTGAGAAGTGATTTTTCTTTGTCCATGCATTCAATTTATGGTAATCCATGCAAACCATCCAACTATGGATATGCCTTATTGGGACAAGCTTTTTCTTTTCATTGGGAACCACAATGATCCATCCCTTTTTGGGGACCATTGAACAGGACACACCCAATTACTATCAGTGATTAGATAAACTATGTATCTAACCACTTGATAATCTCCTTCTTCACAACCTCATACATTAGAGGATTAAATCTCCTTTGGTTCTCAATATTTTATTCACTATTAGGCATGAGTTGAATCTTGTGAGAACATATACTCAATGGAATACCAATAATGTCAGCAATAATCCATCCTATCACCTTTTTGAACGACATTAACACCAAAATCAACACCTGTACTCTCACATTATTCAAATCAGCAGCAATAATAATAGGCAAAGTACTATTTTGGCCCAAGAACACAAACCACAAATGAGATGGGAGAGCATTTAGCTCAAATTTCCAAGGATCATCAATAGTTTGTTTTGTAAGTGGAGTTTCTCGATTCTTACAATTCAATTCAAGCTTCTTTGGTGGGTGATGAGGAAAATCGACCCCATCAAGTGCATCAACTAACTCATCATACTAATCAATGCCCTCTCCATCAAAATTCATGATCACAACAAGTAGTTCTTTGATACCCAATCTCTCCTCAATAAAAGCCTCTGGTTTCTCCTCAACAGTATAGTTCACAACGGATATTGATTTAAGATCCCTTTGATGCTTCATTGATTTACATATATTAAATTTCACCTCTTCATTGTTCAATCGGATCTTCATCTGCCCTCTTTAAATATCTACTAAAGAACGCCATGTAGAAAGAAATGGTCTCCCTAAGATAATTGGCACTTCAAAATTGACCTCGCAACCTAATATCACAAAATCCACTGGAAATTTAAATGCCTCAACTTTAACCGTAACATCTTGGAGTACCCTCAATTGGTTTCTTCACCGTATGATCAGTAATAAGTAGTTGCATTGCAGTGGGTTTGGGGGCTCCCAAGACTAATTTCTTGACCACAGACAGTGGCATCATATTTATGCTAGAACCTAAGTCGCATAGGGCCTTATCAAAGTGTAACATACCAATGGTACATGGGACAATAAAATCTCCAAGATCCTCCTTATTTTGCACTAACAATCTTGTAGAAATGGCTCTACGATGCTGCAACTTATAATCACATTAAAAATGATCTCTCTTTTTAGTCACATGGTCCTTCATGAACTTTGCATAGCCAAGAATATGATCTATTGCTTTAATAAAAGGAAAATTTATCGAGTATTGTTTTAACATGGATATAAACTTGCCATACTTTCCTTCTTTAGTCTCGTTGACCAACCTTTATCGGAAGGGAGGTGGACGTTACGACATTACAATTGAGCTTCCTTCTCATTTAAATCTTTAGGTTGTTCAACTAACTCAACTTCATCCCTTTTCGGCTTTTTCGTACTTTCCACACTAGTCAGCATAGGAGTGTAAATAGTCTGCTTTCCACCCCTAGTAGTAACTTCCATGGAATATCCATCATTCTTTGAATTCTAAATAGTATTTCTGGGATGTTTTTCATGTTGGCACGGATTTGGATTTGAAGATAACTTGTTCAATTGATGCTTAATCTATCTAATCAATAGTGCATGTGACTACCTTTTTCCTAATGCCCGATAACTAATTATGCATCTCTTTCACATTGTAATCAATTTAGTCAAACCTTTTTCATCATCTCAGTCATCATATACTTAATGCGACTCAAACTCTATTATTTATCTTGATTCCCTGGAGTGTAACACCCCGAAAAATTTAATGTAATCCCCCAACTATTCTTTATTTGCACATAAGGTCTTATCAGGTAATTCTTAAATTGCTCATATTTGTAAAGGAAAATTCTTTAGTGTGGAAATTATTTTGGATATCAATTAGGTCACTAAAAACTCCTAGCACAAAGTTGAGTTGAAAGTTTCCTTAATGATTGAGTTTTGACATAAGATTTTACTTAGGTCAATTAAAAATGACCATATCTCTTAGAATATAAAAAGTTACGTGGCCCATAACTTATCAAACTAAAGGTCTTTGAATTATCTTTCCAACGCCACCAAGTTTGCATCATTCTGCGTTTGGAGAAGAGAGTTATGATCATTTTACTAAATAATGTAGTGCAGTTCCGTTTTAAACGCGCGGAAATTCCAAATAAGGTAATTTTCTTCTTACTAGGAAAAACCTGAAAATTTGATTTCTTAACTCCTATAAAGCCTTAAAAATCCTATTTCTATATTTTAATCCATCATTCTCTTGTTTCTAAAACCCTAAGAAAAAAAAGTCAAAGTAGAAGACTCTATTTAAGATTCTTTCAATCATTTTCAATGTTTTTCAAGTTTATTCTTCAAGGTAAGTCGTTCTCAAAAAATTTCATTCTTTCCAACTCAAATTTTTCCATACAATTATGAATCGCTAATGAAAATCATAATTCTTGGCCATAGAGTTTCAAGAAACTAATTCAAGAAATCTCAAGAAAGGTTTTCTTGATTGTTCTCCTTCAAGCTAGTGTTTCAAGGCTTCTAGTAAAGTTCTTCTACAAGATTCTTCAAGAACCTTGTTCTTCCAGGTACGTAAGGCTATCATAGTATTGGACTAGTTTTTCCTGACGCACTACATCTACTTTCAGATCAATAAAAGAGTAATCTAGGATTCTTTCCTTAGATTTGTGTATTATTGAGATAAGTTGATTTTGAGTTCTTGAGTTCATGTTTGTTTAAAAAATTCTATTCCTAATTATTGAGTTTTTAGATTGTTATTGACATCCTTGAATTAATTTTTTCATGTCTATATTTCAGCATGAACCCTATTTTGAGTTGTAAATTTTGAAAGGCTTTTTTGCAAGCCAACACTTGAGTTCTTAAATTGAGTTTTGAGAAAGTAAAAATGAATTTTTAGAAATGAGTTTCCAAACATGATTAGTATAACAATCGAGTATGCCATCAATGTATGAGTAGTATGGTATCTAGATATACCATCAATGTTTATGCAGTATGACTTCCCGAGTGTTCAATGATCATATAAGAATATGATTTTGAAAAAGAGCATTCAATTATGAATTGAGTAAGATTATAAGGGGACTATGTATTCCTAGAGGTATCAATGTTTACATTGATAAAAAGAAAAACTGAGATTTCTAAATGAGTTGTGAGTTCAAAATATATTTCAAGAGCAGTTACCTCTTTTAAGAGGGTAGTTGAGCAATTATCTCAAATTAGAGGAAGAGTTATATTTTTAAACATATGAGCATGAGTATATATTATTGGGAGTAGTATTGAGCACCGCTATGTGAACAAGTTCAGAAAACTCAAAGTCCTCATAAACCATGTATGCCAACATGAGTAAAAGGTCATACTTTTTAGATGATTATTTATTGCTTTTTAACCATAGCTTAGTGGATCCACTTAGATGAGGAATTCTACAATCCGGCAAGGTATAGAATAGTTCTGGCAGCGTGGGGGAGATGTTGTATCATAATTTAGCTTATAGTGATGGTTGTTGGTTAGAGAGTCTCCCAATAGAGTAAAGTGTATTTTATATATCACTTATTATGTTGAGTTCAGAGATGGGAAAGTACTTCGTAAAGAATTTAATGAGTTTACTCATTTATTTCATTACATTACCCTTGAGTTCATTGTTATCTATTGCAGTCCTTTCTTTCAGTTATTTGTTATTCAACTATTTTACATATTCGTACATTCAACGTACTAATGTCATTCGACCTGAATCTTTTTATGATGCAAATATAGGTGTTCATGATTATCAACAGGAGCTTCGTTGAGATCATTTTACATTCTAGTTAGCTTTGGTGAGCCTCCTTGTATTATAAAGGACTTCACAATTACTTTCTAGTTAGTAGTTTTGAGGTGTCGTGGGTCTTGTCGCGATATCCTTTCTTAATAGTAGAGGCTTCATAGATAGACAGTTTCGGAGAATTTTTTAGTCTCAGATATTTTATTTAAAACTTATGTTTCATACTAAGTATATCCAGTTCATTTTTGAGATTCACCAAACTATTTTTAAAATGTTTCTTTCAATATGATGCTTATAAATGCTTGAGTTAGTCTTTCGCTTGTAGTAAGCCAGGATGAGGGTTCGCTTGAGGGCAAGCAATGGTTCTCGGGTACCGACCGTGTCTAAGGTGTAGGCTCGGGCCGTGAAAAATGTGGTATCAGAGCACATATTTCAAGTGTCCTGGGGTGTATATGAAGTCGTGTCAGTAGGGTCTTGTTTATGGTTGTGAGGGCCCCATTTATATAATCGAGGGACTACAAACACGTACAAAAAATTTACCTTCTTTCATACTCTAAATCATGAAATAGAACCGTGTCATAAGGAGCTTATTCAAACTCGTGCATTTTTCAGATTCATTTGACTACCTCTCATACTAGAGGTAGTTGAAAAGCAAAGTCAGTTCTTTATCGATTAGTTTCTCTTAGCAAAAGTCTTAAAGAAGTCATGAGAATGTATAGGGACTTGAGAGAAGCCTGTGAGTGAGATAAGTGTTGAGTTTCGAAAGAATGCACTCTTATCCATATGATTCGTGCATTAGAGCTAATAGCGAGATGTATTCCCAGACTTTTTTCCCTAAACTTATTTTAGTTGAGGCCCTTATTAGGAAGTATGTTTTAGAGCTTGGATAGTAACTGCACCCAAAAAGATAGTATGAGTGATGATGTTATAAGCAGTAGTTGTAAAAGTTCCCAGAGTCAGAAGAATGCATGCAGAGGTATGGTAATATAACAAAGGGATATAGTAATGAGGCAAATTATGCTATTGTAGTCATGCACCTAGTGAGTTATTAATGAGGAGTTTTCCTTTATGAGTAGACAATGGAATAATAATTTTGTATAGATTTCATGATAGAAGGTAGAGTAAGAGTTATTAGTATGGATGAGTTAGAGTATACTTTAACTAGAAACGAGTTTATGAAGATGTTTTAATGTATTAGTAATGACCAAGTATAGGTGTTGAATAGAAGATGAGGAGTACTAACGAGGTGAGAGATCTACGATATGGTTATAACTTTTTTGAGGGAGAGCCCATAGTTTAAAGAACTAATTAAGTAATAATGTATACTGAATGAGTAAATAATACTTAATTTGTGAAATGGAATGTGATGGTAAATTCTAAGTATGTAGAACTGAGAGATAAAGATTGACTACTTGTCCTGAGGTCTTAGTGGGCCAGTGTTTCGTAATTTGTATCTAGTAGTTATAACTTAGTATAGTAAGTGAGAAATCATATTGATATCCAGGTTTGTTAATAAACATTAAGCTTGAATTTGAGATGAGCGTCGTGATCAAAAGGATGGAAACATGAGGGTTATGATGTTGCTCTGAGATTTGATCTGATAGGTTTGACATAGAGTAGGTAAGGAATCAAGAGGTTCACTGCAATGATTTACATGAACTGGCATCATAAACCAATGAGAAGAGGTTAATAGAAGTATCTTAGAAAGAGGTCTTAGAAGGATCCCTAATACCTGCTTATGGAGAGTTTAGTCACCATGAGATAAGACTTTCCTGAGTATTAAAGTAAAGGCAATGTAGACCAGCTTAGAGATGAGGGAATAGGTCCATTGTTTTCTAGTGTCAGTTTTAGACCTAAGGGTGAGATGATAAGATGAGAAATCCAGTCAAGTGTTGAGAATGAGATAGTTATGTATTCAGAAAGAGTAAATGAGGTACATCAATCCATTCATACTCTAACATATTCCCCAAAGTTCAATCATTTTGACATCATGATGATGTTTCTTATATAAGAATTGTGTTCATGACCTATGCTCATACACCTTAGAGAGATTCACATTGATGCTCAGTTTCCAGAATGAGGGGCAAAAAATTTTAGCCCACTAATATCAAGCATAATCCATGAAGTTATGAATATCACTCTCATGATATGAACCTATTCATATAAGAAGTCATGTCTCATAGTATGTTCAGTCTTAGAAATTCAAGATTTACTGTCCATATGTAGAAACATAATGTTATGCCATGCATATTATTATATCAGATATCTCGAATGCATCGTGCTTCTGATCTTTTGCCATACATCTTTCTCAGTGATCCTTTTTAGATTTGACAGTGGTGTTTTTGATAGCACCTTGTTAATTATAGATTAGGCTTAGCAAGCGATTTGACTTAGTGATTTGTAACAGTAGTCATATACTCTAGTGGGTGCTTTGAGATTGTAACGACTCGGAAAATGATAGAGTGAAACTAGAGCCTCACATGTGAGTTTAGAGTCAAGAACTTAATGAAATGATTATATTTGAATTTGACCCAAAAAGTTCTTAAAAATGTGCTTCGGAAGTTACCGAAAACTTGTTTAGCT